>JAADXR010000626.1:0-15406 GCA_023337935.1 Elongisporangium anandrum
CAAGCAGACGGGGCAGGAGCCAACCGTTCATATGCATGTGTCTGATTGGCTATAAGTCGGGGCCTTAAAGCCAATATCCACCAATGGGAAAGCAGGGCACTAATTGAGTGCCTGTGGACATGAAATAGGACAAAGTCCTATCCTTTAGTGTGTGCCACACTAGAAGAGGTCTTCGGTACATGGTACCGGGTTTCGTTACAGACCATGGGTCTGTTATGTAACAAGCCCTGTTACACATCCATATTTCGAGCAGCCAATTGTTCGATTTGGCGCTCCACGTCAATACCAAGTGACTTCAAAACATCTTTGCCGAGTAGAAATTCCTTGCTCACTCCAGGCACAACGAAACATTCCACGGGTTCACTGATCTTGACGCGCCCTGCAGCAATCGACAATGAAAGACGCAGTTCCACAATCACATTCACCAATATTGATGCTCCATCCACGGCCACACACTCAGTAGGCTCAGTCAACTCTGTGTACTTGGTCGTTGGGCACATCATTTTTATCTTTTCAAACACAGCTTCACTCACACATGATCGATCAGCCCCACTGTCAGCGCAAAATGGCACTTCCAATGAGTCTTGTAGTAAAATCATGTTGGGGACCAAGGCTTGGTCTTTCATTCTTCGCAGACTAGCGGTGCCTCCCCTTGGAACTGCTTGTAGGGATGTTGTGCTGGCTTCCGAGTCGCTCGCGGTCTGCATCAGTGGCGGTTGGACATTTGCTCAAGTAATGGCCACCGCCGCAGTGAAAACATCCTTCTTTGGGAGCTCCTTTAAATCCCTTAGACGTAGTCTTTGCTGCAAGCTTTTCCGCTCGTGGCCTGGGCTTTTCATTTAGAGCTAGCTTTCCTTTGAACTTTCGCTCAGCATATGGCTTCGTGCTTCGCTCATACACTTGCTTGTTCGTGTCAAAACTCACAGTCTTCTGTTTCTTGAAGGCTCGGTCCTCAATTTCCTGCTCCAGTGCTTGCTGATTCACCAAGGAGCACAATTTCATGCTGTTTCCTTCGGCTTCAGGGCAACGGTACTCGATTTCATTTTCGACTTCACGTTTGAGGCGTTGTGGTAGCGAGTTGACTAGAATCTTGCACTTCTTTTAGTAACTCTCGCATTGATATCCTCGTTGTTCATGTTCATCACCAGCTTGTTTTTAAACAGTTCATTCACAGGCGGCAAAACCTGGTTCTTGAAGCAATCAGTTTCTTCTTTGATCTTCTCAAGTATGAACTCGTCCGTCAAATCACTCTTGGACACTCCCCAGCGCACCTCACAAAGCGTTACCAGAAGATCATCTTCAATAGAAATCTTAATGCTCAGCATGACGGACCTCACATCTTCTTTTCCATCCTTGCACCTCTCACTCATCGCTTGCTCGTACTCCACGCGCGCCTTTTTCCATTCAATTAGCTCATCATGAGCGAACGTGGAGATTTTCGGAGCCGAAACGAACGAAACGATTGGTTGGGGTACGCGCAAAACCTCAGCTGGGGTTGATTCCTCTCCTCCACCACTGAGAACGACATCCGCCCTCGTGGTCTCTTCATCTTGTCGTCTGGTCAAGCTTCTCGTCGTCGTCATCTTGAAAGTTTCAACCTCTCCGTCGCAAAACCTTGCAACTAAAGATATCTTTGTAGTGGTCTTGGACTGAAAGACAACTCCAAACACAGTACTGGGGAAGCTGGCGCTTCCTGGCTAACTCAAAGGTAGATTGTTACTGATGGAGTCGTATCCAGAAGTGACTACGTACTCCTCACTAGCCTATCAGTCTTTATGCATGTCATTCTGTTCTGTCTGTGTCTCTTCAAGTGGCCTTTCGTGCACCTGTTCCGAAAGGGCACTTGACCGCCTGTTTGCCAGCTCGGTTCCAGATCCGTGTGGAACTGCAGTGAGTGTGCGTGGCTGTAACCAACACACCGCTACAAGCAGGCTATCTTGGTCTCGCATCTGATGAGTTAATATCGCTGCAGATACGTCCACATCAGCAGCCACGATTGATTGTACAATTTTGTTCAATGCGAGCTGGTTCTGTGTGGGGACAGCAGTGCCTGTGCAGTTAATGTGGCTCAAGTTGGCAGTAGTCACATGCCAGTAGTTTGCTTCACCTTTGCGTCTGCTTGTCGAAAGATTCACAAACCAAGTGCATGGAGTCGGACTTGAACATACTAAGTTCCGAAATGTACCGCCTTTTTTGTTCACGCGAAGGGCTTCTCCTTGTAAGAGAACAACATTTCTGATGGCGTTGACTGCTTCCTTGCCGGATGCCCACACTTGAGCCTTTAAGTCACTGAGGATGTCATTATCATCTTGTTCTCTATCACGCTTGTTCAGCTCCATCGCGCCTCAGATAGAAAGGCGAAGCAATGACAGCGGACAAAGCAAATGCGAAACCTGGACGCACTGAACATGCGTGTTTTTTTTTATCAATCAATAGACCGCACGTGTGTGTACTCTTATTACAGCACAGACAGACACGACAGCGCATCTTGCCGCAGGTGAAGCATCGACATCATTTGCACGACGATCGCGTACAAAAAGAATATAACCCCTCTCAATTGACTCGAGTGGGAATCGACCCCGCGACCTCCAGGTTGAAGAGTGAGCCCTATACCACTCGAGCCGTCAGAACTGGAGTAAATTACGCTCACAACTCAATAAAATACAGTACCCTCCCAGTTGTATTATACACTTTGAGTCATCTTTTGCGTAAATTTTCAAATTTGAGTCACCTTTTGAAATATTCCCTAAAAATAAGCTCAGTACCAGTGAGATCATGGCGAACGGAGCAGTTATAGTTGGCTGTTCAACCAGCACTTGTTTAGGCACTTATTTGACATCGCAAAGCGAAGAGAGATCGAGGCTATTCGAGACAAGCAAGCGGCACAGAACTGCAGTTGCTTTCAGTTTCCGAAGTCCAACCAGTCGCTTCTTGTACCTACTTTTCAGCGCACGCGAATGTACCACGCCAATTCGGAGCGAGTCTATATAAAGGCATGGAGAGTTTTTTCCGCGCACCATCTCCCCTTGCTCTTATAACACACTCTTGAGTTATGTTCCATGCAGCTTCACTGAACACAATACTGAACGATCGCCTGGGCACACGAACGCTGCGGTCGTGTCTTAAAAGCTCAAACCGCCCACAGTGATTATGCAGTACATGGAGCGATTATGATCTTTGTGTTTATCGCTTGGCCACTTCACGACATGTGCACCTAAAGAGTAATAATAAAAATGGCGTGAGCTGACAGCTCATGTGCGTCAACGTTCAGCTCAATACATACCATCAGTCGCCGTGTCCCAATGGCATGATACAGACGCATGCACCCCCGCGCCGTTCTTTTGCATGATCAAGCAGCTTACTAGAACATAGCTGCTGGTTAAACACGAAAGCTCCACACTCGCCATAACTCATACACCAGACATCTTACCAATGTACTTGAGCGGCTTGCGCAGCTCGCCGAGACCTTTCATGATCGTCTCGCAGATTGTATCCACCCAGTGGGAGACCTTGAGCTCGTCGTACACTTCGTCCTTGAGGCAGGACTCGATGGACGACAGGATGATGCGGTCAACTTCCTCCGCAACAAACGCGAGCTCCTCGGACGATTGCAGGTCGTCTGCCATGGTCCTTCCTCCTTCTCTGCTCTCTCGTGGTGGTCTGGAAGTGCTTGTGCGACCGCCCACCCAACAGTCGCACGCGCCCTTTCCTTCTACCAGCAGTTGTGTAGCGCGAACAGAATGGAATTCCGAGCAGCATGGAATAAGTTTGCAAACCGAAATGGATAATTAAATACCTCAACACATAATCCAGCTTCAGGCGTGCATTTTCTCATATGTATATCAACTTATCACTCCACGACGACGTTGGGCTGTGTTGGATTGTGCGCGATAAGCCAGTGAGCGAGCCACTCCACGGCCGCAAGTTGTCCGGCGGGCTTGTGGCGACACAGCTCTGTGAGGCCTTGCGCCACAACGTCCAACATCAGTTGATTGTTCTCTGGCTGATCATTCCAGGCCCCCAAGCCCACGGGCGCGCGGGCAAAATAGGCCCTTGCGGCCTCTTGTGACACAATCGGTGGCGGATTGCGCACGCCAGGAAGTTCGGCCGAGAGCTGGTATGCGGCAAACGCACTGAGACCTGCGGCCACAGCCTGTGGCTCGGTGAAGTAGGCGTCTTCCACGAGCTCCAGTGCATCGACGAGCGCCACGTAGCCTTCCAGCGTCTTGACCAGTCCGGCCGCTCGCATTTCGAGTCGCGTGAATACGCGCGCAAATTGATGCGGCTTGCTACCATTTGAAGACGAAGTCTGTCTCGCGAGCACGGCGAGTCCCGCAGAGTCCACATCAGACACCGTGATCTCGAACTCTTCGCCCAGAAACTCGCGATGCGCCTTGAAGCTGCTCTTCTCTTGGGTATCCATATCGGATGATCTCTTCCCAGCAAGCGACCGACCGATGGAGTGAGTGTGCGCAAAATCAAAACGGCCGCACAAACCGTTTCTAGGCGCAAAGTGGTCTATTTCTGGGTTTCTTGCAAAGCAAAATAAGGACCACATGGGCCACATCATACAGCCGTCATCATCCTCAGCCCCATCATGGCGGAGCCGCACAACTGCACGTTCACGCTCCAGGTTGAGGCTACATTGGATGCGGCTGCGGTGGCCACTACAGGCGTGCGCTTCCGTTTTCTGGACGGATCCAAACGGCAGAGCCCCGCGTTTGGTGCGGTTGGGTGGACACCAGTGAGTCCGACTGCGGCCGGAGCAAGTGGACTGCCAGAAGAGCCTCCGCCACCAGAGTCCACGGTGGTAGTGCACCGATGGGAGCAAGTGGTCCACGATGTGGCCGTCACTGAGGCCTTCGCCCATTCCATCGATGACGATCCGATCCTCAGCTTCTTCCTCTTTGATCAGCCCCTGGGCGCTGCTGCAGCTCACGTCAAAGACCCCAAGAAAGCCACAGAGCCAACAGCAGCAGCACCTGATCACCACACGAGCGCCTACGTCGGTCTGTGCGAGCTTGATGTCAGTTGGCTGCTTGCTGGGCGCGTGCAAATTGAGCAAACGTGGTCCACTGAGAACCATAATGACGACAGAGAGCTGGAAGATGACGGCTTCAGCTTTGGGTCCAAGCACAAGAAAGCTGCAAAGGAGAGTTCGCCATCAAGTCTCATGCTCTTTGGCGGATCCTCACAGCCGACAGGACTGAGACAGCTCACGATCCGCCTTGTGCTCAATCAGCCGCTTCTCAGCGCCTCGCTCATGGAGAAACTCAATCCTTTGACGCTCACGATCGCCCGGATCCGAGATCTTCCGGGTATTCCAGCGCACTCACCGCACACGCCATTGCGCCATTATTGCAAGCCTGCGTACGCAACGCTGCAGTTCTATCCCAATGACTTGCATCGCCAAAGTTCATCGGAATCCACAACTGCAGTCCACTCTTGGCCGCGCATGGTGTCCACGTCATTCAAGCGACAGGTACGCTGGAATAAATAGCGCTTCTGGACGGAATCCCAGCTCAAACTGACGAGTGATGCATGCAGGACGGATCGATCGAGTGGGACCACAGCATCACGCTCCTCAGTTCACGCTTCCAGACGCAGGAGCTTCTGGATGCGCTCGAATTTGCTGCGTTGGTAGTCGAAGTCCACGATCGCGATCTTCTGCAGCTGGATACGCTCACAAAGCTCCGTGAGAAATGGGAGAACCTGCATTCCACAGCGGAGCCACATGCAGGAGCCACTGCGTCTTCACGAACCACGACACCGCGCAATGGTGCACATCGCCAGGCAAACAAACCCATGGATCTGTACGCCGTAGATGAGATCGCAAGACGCGATTGGTGGCAGCTCCTGAGCCGCTCTGGGGAATCGTTCCCCTACGGTCTAGCTACGTTTCGCCTCGCAGAGCTGCTGACAAAGGTGGGTTCCGTTCTTGTACAACTGGATCATTCAGATCGATTCACGCTTGCGATTGTCCTAGAGAGTGATACCCCAGCCGACAGCATCCATTAGCACGCCCTACATCACCATCAGACTCTCAGCTGACGTGATTCCCATGAAGCGCCGCGCTAGTCCGGTTGGCTCGCTTGGCCAATCCGATGCTGACGAATCGTCCGCTTTGACAACCACGGCCGATTTGACTCCCATTGAAAGACTCATTCAAGAGCCTGGCGGATACGTGGCCAAAGGCACGATACTTCGCTTGGACGTCTCGCTCCATAGATTTATCGAGCGTCCTTCAATATTAGCGCAACAGACGTCAGCTCCCATGGACATACCAACGGATGGCCAGTTCTCTAGACTGGTGCTGATCATTCCGTACAACGATTCGACCACACTGCAACAAGTATCCAAGATCATGAACAGCGTCAACAAGGCAGCCCTTCCAGGAGCCCCACTGGCGTCGTACCAAATGTCCGATCAGGAAAAAGCGGATTGCGAAAGCGGAGCTCTCGACGTCATCACGGGCACTCAGCTGATCGACACTCAGTACCGGATGATCATTCTTGAAGGCCTGGCTGATAGTGGCATGGTTCGAGTGCACGAGGCGTTGCCACGTCAGGGTGCTCACAACGCGAGCGGATATCGACTGAACGCCAACGAGCAACTGCACTTCACGCATCGGCTCTACACCTGCTTTGAGGTCGATCTCAAGCGAATCAAGCTGCGATATCCACTAGCCAAACTGCTGCACATGCCGGACATTTACATGCGCACTAAAGTCTCAGAGCACTGCTTCCAGGCGCTCGTGCGTCTAAACGACATGCGGCAGGCCCAAAGCCTGGCAGGCATCAAGCAGCTCCAGCTGTTCCCGACGGCGCAAATGCTGCTGGAAGTCGAAAGCAAATACGGCGAGAGCATCACGATGGAGGATATCGAGGGACAGCCAACCAAAAGAGGCAGCAGCAAGCAGAAACAATCCGAAATAGCAGCTCCAGAGACGCTGGATGCAGACCAGCTAGACGCAAACGAGAATCCATCACCTTCAAAAGCGACCGGCACCACGAGCACGAGGCATACCAAGACGTTCAAGGCGCCAACCGATTCCAAGAATGACGAGTATGATCGCTTCCGCAAGAGCCGACCCGAGAGTGACTTTCTACTGGAGCGCAAGTGCGTATATCTCTTCCTTGCTTCGCTCTTGATGAGAATTGAATTGCTGACGCTCGTTCTTGCTGTTCAAACAGACATGAATCGGACCGCGTACGTGCGAAGTACGAAACCAAGAAAGCGGCGATGGAAGCACGCTTCAGGAGTCAGGCACAGACCCCAGTCTATCTCTACAGCGGCCAAAAGCTTCGGGTAAGCTTCACTCTTTGGTTGTTTTCACTCATGATTCAAGTCAAGGTGACGACGCCTTGATATCCAACAGACTCAGGACGCGCTGCAGGAAGAAATGCGCAAGCGTTTGGCGCTGGACCATAACACGACCTACACATACAGCCGCGAGTTCCACTCTCAAACACTCAGTCTTGTGAATCCAGAGGCACTGCAGCAGCTGGAGGAGCAAGAGCAGCGCAAGCGATGGACAACAGCACGGGGCTTTGTCTATCCTGCCCCACGCAAGCCAGGCGAGTACTATAAGCACGCCGACACGCCCAGCGAAGCGCGATGCGAAGACCTTCGCGTTCCATTCGTCGACAACGTGAATAATCCAAAGCCAGTATCACGTGACGATGGCAGCCGACCTGGGAACCACTCCCGGCCAGAGTTCTCCACTCTGCCTTCCAAGGACATGATCTTTGGCGGCACAAACGGCGACGGCAGCGTGAACTCGGAGTACTTCAAGAGCGTGCATCTGTGCGGCCAGGGACTGCGGCAGGAGATGGAGGAGGCGCTTCTAAAGGAGCAGCAGGCGTGGGAACAGCGCCTCGTGGTCGACAAGAGCCAAATCAAGTTCCTCGCGCACGGCAACACTTGCAGCACGACGCAGCCTGCCAAGCCGTCGCAGTTGGACAAGCTGTCGGATCTTCTGGCCGGACCAGCGCGCTCGAAACCTCTGCGCATCGTCCGGAACGCGACGTTGCCGAGCGGCAAGCGAGTGCCGTTGGAGGCCGCACCAGCGACCATCCACAACCAGGAAGAGTACACGGGCTCGGTGGCCACTGTGTTCGCGCGCTCTCTTCGACCGACGGAGGCGGACCATTTCGTGGCCACGAATGCGCAAACCGGCCGCCCGCAGGACTTCTTCTTCCCGTCCAACACAGATCTGCTCACTCCGCCCGTGAAGAAGCACACGACGTACAAGACGATCGTGCCCGTGGCTTCAGCCGACAAGAAAGGCTTGTTCTGGACCAATACATAGCTCTTGGTTTCTTCACAGAGCGATCGCTGGGCACCAAGCAAAGCACCTCGTCGTCTTCAAACTGTCACTCTTCCCTTCTGCAGCAATCACTCGCGATAGCATCAAGCCTCTTCATCCGCCGATGCGGGTCGAATTGCAGCGACTCGAGCCTGGTTCTCACGCTGCTGGCTGCTATGGATCAGCACAAAGCGCAGGCCAATCACGTATCATATGTATGATACGTGATTGGCCTGCATGTATGATCATACATGCACGCAGCACCGCTCCACCTGAGCCCTCAGCACAAGTCGTCTACATAGGGCATTGTTTTAGGCAACCGGATAGTACATGTATACCTTTTATGTATACCACGCGGGAAATCCTCGCAAATATGATACTGTATGTATACTGTGTATATGCACGAGATTCATCCGTTGCCACACACTGAGCGTCTGTGGCGAATGGCTTGAACGAAGACTCCGAGTATCATGATGAACATGTGCATTTAGGAATCGTGTTACAGTACTACGCGCAAAGCTGTTTGCTCAACTCTACTTGACGGCAATAGTGTACTTGGACACCTTGAACGTGGCCTTGGTGCCAGTGAACGGCTCCGTGCCGCACTCGAGCGTGGTCAGGTACTGGCTGGAGGGCAGGCCCTGGCTCTTGACGAGGTAGTTGAGGAAGGTCTTGATGTCGCCCGAGAAGCTGGTGATGGTCTTGGGGGCCACGAAGGAGAAGACCGTGGTGCTGCCGTTGGGGCCCTTGTACAGGCTGAACTTGACGCCGCCGACCGTCAGCGTGGCGATGGCCTTGCCCGTGGAGGAGATGGGACCGGCGCCGCCGTAAGCAGCCAGCCAGATCATGATCTCGTACTCGTTGCTTCCGCTGGCCGTGGAACTGGTGAACAGATCGTACGACACATCGGCAACGAGAGTGCCGGTGTACGAGTACTTGTACGCGATGGTGGTAGGGATGGACGTGATGGCGCTCAGCTTCTTGTGGGTGAACTGGAGCGCAGCGTTGGCGTACGACTTGACCTGGGTCGAAGCGCCGGCCCAGCTGTAGGCCGTGTGCCAGGCGATCGTCGTGCCGTTGGCGCTGTCAACACCGGTGCACTGGCTGCCCGACGTGGCGGTGGCCTTGTTCCACAGGTCGTTGTAGACGATGAAGCTGCCGGACGTCTTGGAGCCCCACTGGTCGCAGAAGTCGGTGGCGGAGGCGGACATGACCGCCACAGCGCTCAAAGCAGCAATCAGGAAGCTCTTCATTGTGGAATTGGCTTGGGAGGAGTCGATTGGTGGTCGAGGGAAATTGCCGAATGAGAAGAAGGCTGGCGGCCTCTGTTGCTGCTGCAAAGATCAGGACGACGACAGACTGAGAGCGTCCATGTAGCGAAGAGCTATAGAGCAAATCCAGATGGAAGACAGGAAGGCATGGGGCAATTCAACACATGGGGAGTGAGAAAGACCATGTAGCACAGAGCCAGGGGGGGGCACGAGGGAGAGAGGCCATTTAGCGCACGCTCGACTGAGAAAGGTCACACAGACCAGTCGGATTGTTGAAGAGCATGTAACCTCGTCTTGGCTTGTGTAAAGTCCTTGTGTCATGTTGTCCTGCTCTTTTAGTGTTGAAGCGGGGACGTATTGGACTATTCACACAACATTGCTGTCTGATAAGGGTCGCTAGTGTAGTATAAACTCCAAATCCACACAGTCACAAGGACCTTCTCAAAGGTGTTGCACCGAAGTGAAGTTCAGTGCCCGGCACATTCGACAGATCTTGGGAATGTTCGCTGTCCAGGCCAGCGCTTCGTTGTAACGACGAGATAGCTGCAGAGCTGGAAGCTTCCCGCAATGCTTGAATCAAGATACCACCTGTTCAGATGCTTATGCTCTGTCACCGTAAAGGCGCTCCCCAGCAGAAGGCGTGCTGCATCAACGACCAAGGACCGGACAGCTCTGTAGTAAACTAAAAGTCTTGGACAAGGTGCTCTCTTCCGCAAACGCGCGATATCAAGGCTTCGGATCCATGCAAGGATTGGCAATTCGGTGTGCATATCTTAAGCGTCTTTGACAGTTGATTAACCTGTGCATCTTTGCAATAAACAACCACACAATCCAAGGAGATGTGGAGGTCCGTGAGTTACGTCTGCAGCAGACAACTCACGGACCTCCACAAACGGTCTGCTCCTCTTCAGTCTGTCACACCGTGACTCTGATGCCAGGCTTCTTGTGTACCAGATGGTTCTGCTGAACTATCAATGGGTTAGGGCTGATGACTGCAGACATAATCTGAGTCTGGTGAGACAGAACCAGTTTTCAGTAAAATACCGAAAATCGTATTTTTGGTTTTTTATTGTCACTTTGCCAGGGAACATACAGTAGGCAGAGCATCCACATTCATTGGATACACGTTCGTCGACATGATCATTTCTTGGTGCCAAACCCATCGAATCTTCGTTCGTAAGCGGGTACGAGATCCACCAGTGGCTTATGCTGTGGACTGTATCGGGATCACCGAAGATGCGTTCTTATTGGTGGTGTTTCCAGCTTCCAAGACCTCGATTTCATCTACAAGTGTCTCGTCCAGTGGCTACAGCTATCGGCATCAGTCGCCTTCTCGCTATTGATCAAGGTCGTGTTACCTGAAACAGCCACCAGAGCCACGAGCTGGCCGATGTTGGTCGATCCTGTTCTGGTCCACTGGCTAAAGCAAATCAGTCCGACGACCTGACGTGAGAAGCACCAGAGTGTGGTCAAGAGACTGATTTCAGCGCAAGAGCCAGCTGCTGTGAATGAAGAGTGATTATCTTTTATACGTGAGAAGTCGAATCCAAGCATGAGCTGGTTGTATCTACTTGACCGCCACCGTGTACTTGGACACCGTGAACTTGGCCTTCGTTCCGATGAAAGGCTCCGTGCCGCACTCGAGAGTGGTCAAGTACTGGCTGGCAGGCAGCTTCTGGTTGTTGATCAGGTACTTGACGAAGTTCATGAGATCGCCTGAGAAGTTGTTGATCGTCGTCGCAGGAACGAAGGAGAAGACCGTGGTGCTGCCGTTGGGGCCCTTGAACAGGTTGAACTTGACGCCGCCGACCGTGAGAGAGGCAATGGGCTTGGAGCCCGTGGTCGAGATGGGACCAGCGCCTCCCAGAGCAGCCAGCCAGACCATGATCTCGTACTCGTTCTTTCCGTTGGCGGTGGAACTGGTGAAGAGATCGTACGAGACGTCGGCGATGAGGGTGCCAGTGTGCGTGTACGTGTACGAGATGCTCGTGGGGATGGAGGTGATGGTGCTGAGCTGCTTCTTGGTGAACTGGAGAGCGGCGTTCGCGTACGACTTGACCTGGATGGGATGGCCGGCCCAGCTGTAGGATGTGTGCCAGGCGATGGTGTTGCCGCTGGCACTGTCAAGACCGGTGCACTGGCTGCCCGAAGTTGCAGCGCTCATATTCCACAGGTCGTTGTAGAGAATGAAGCTACCGGCCTTGGTCGAGTCCCACTGGCCGCAGAAGTCGGCCGCAGATCCAGCGATCATCGCGGCAGCGCCCACGGCTGCGAGCATGAATCCTTTGACAGTCATCTTGAAGCTTGGGGAGTTGGTTGGTGGCTTTGGGGCTTGAGGGGAATTGCCGAATGAGAAAGCTGTCGGTGTGTTTAGATCCGCTACAGGAGACTGAGGGGGGCCACCCTGTGGAACAGATCCCCATGGAACAGAGCGCCCAATCCGAATGGGCCATTTGCCGTCATCTTGGCGGATTGACGTCGCCTCTGTAGCGCAAATCTAGGTGAGGTGAGCATGAAGTTGTGGTCACCGACTGTTTGCAACCACATGATCATGTTGGGACTCTTCTCAGATTCAATTTGAGAAGAGGTGAGACGGGTCCAATTTATGAGGTTCAGTCCAACACATCGGTTCGACAGGCAAGTGCTTTGAACGCGTTGCATTGCCGTTGCGACTACTATCGCTAAAGCCGCCCTCTCACTGACGTTGTTGTGCAGCAACGACAAATGCCGGCGCAGACAACAAGTCTTGGTTACAATTGGGCTTGACTTCTGTCTTTGTAGAAGTTAGGCTCCATGGCACTTGCACATCCGCGAGGCTAGAGATTCAGGAGCTACAAGGATCGGCAAAATGTATCCTATGGTACAGTAGGAAGTGGGGGCTTGAGCCTGTGATTGGTTACTGAATGCATCCATTATCTTAGGCGATCGCACGATCGAAGGACGTGCAAAGACTTGCTCCGAAGACGCGGTTCGAATTCTGATCCTGCCAGTCTGGGACACAGAATCGGCCTAAACAGTACTGTAGTCAGAGTTTCTCTATTGCTACTTAGATCATCAGGCAGTTGAGAAATTGAGCCGCTTAAGAAGAAGTCAGAGTTTCTCCTTCGTATACTATCTTCAATTGCCATTTTACACAATGCCGTCTCCGATCATGATCTTCGACGACGTCGACCTTTTAGGATCGTAACCACATAACGCTACGCCACGCTGCTTCAGTCCCACTGGATTTGCGCTAAATGGACTTTCTCAATCCATCTGGATGTGCTCTACGCCATAGCACCATGCCAAATGGCCGTTCTTCTTCCATCTGGCAATTTCTATTCAGATCAGTACCACTATGTGAGGCGATCTCTCTCGTTGTGTCTTGGTCAGCGTTGCTGATCTTTGTGTCAGCATAGGTCTCCGACAGGTTTCTCATTCTTCAATTTCCTTCAACCAGCAAGAACCAACTCCCAAAGCCAAGATCCAAAATGACCGTCAAAGGATTCGCGCTCGCGGCCGTGTGCGCCGCTGCGATGATCTCTGGCTCCACGGCCGACTACTGCAGTCAATGGGGCTCCAAGACGGCCGGCAACTTCATCGTCTACAACAACCTCTGGAACATGAGCGCTGCCACGGCGGGTGGTCAGTGCACTGGTACCGACAGTGTCAGTGGCAACACCATCGCCTGGCACACGGCTTACACCTGGGCCGGTAGTCCCATCCAAGTCAAGTCGTACGCCAACGCCGCGCTCCAGTTCACTAAGCGAAAGCTGAGCGCCATCACCTCCATCCCCACGAGCCTCGCGTACACGTACACGCACACGGGTAATCTTGTCGCGGACGTCTCGTACGATCTCTTCACCAGTTCTACCGCCAACGGAAAGAACGAGTACGAGATCATGGTCTGGCTGGCTGCCCTTGGCGGCGCTGGTCCCATCTCGACCACGGGCTCCAAGCCCATTGCCTCTCTCACGGTCGGCGGCGTCAAGTTCAACCTGTTCAAGGGCCCCAACGGTAGCACCACGGTCTTCTCCTTCGTTCCTGCGACGACGATCTACAACTTCTCCGGTGACATCATGAACTTCGTCAAGTACCTGATCAACTACCAGAAGCTGCCTGCCAGCCAGTACTTGACCACTCTCGAGTGCGGCACGGAGCCTTTCGTTGGAACTCACGCCAAGTTCACGGTGTCCAAGTACATGGTGCAGATCAAATAGAGAGGCATTGGACCATGGAGATAACAGCTTTTATGTATAACGAGATTCCATAACTCATGCGGAAGCAAATACTTCAGATTCATACGTCGGATGAGTCTTCATTCACAGCAACTGGTTGTTGGTGCGCCTGCAGCAGCTCGAGTTTTCATAATTGAATCATCTTCCACAGCGAGCGCAGGCTGAGGGTCATTACTCTCGGCTGGCCAACTGGATTGGTCTCCAAAGCTCCAAGAATCACAAAACACAACGGAATTGACCAAATATCCAAAAGATTTTGGTCGACAATAGAAATCTCTCACTTCTTGCGGCGATCAAATTTTGGGCCACTGGCTTCCATGTAAACAGTAGACTTGACGACTCACGTGAGTACAGCGTATCGAGTAGCACGACTTCGTCTAATAGCGAGAAGATAGTTGAGCACCAGGAAGATGAAAAAAAATAACTACAACTGCAGACCATGAGCGAGCACCACGTAGCCGACAAGGATCATGTACCAGATAGAGATCTGGGCGTGAACGCTGCCACGTTAAACGTGTGGAAGAGCTTCCTCACGGCGCTCTGGAAGCGGGGGAAATTGGCTCTGAAATGATCGTGCCGAGCATGTACGGAACAGATATGACCACAACGAAAGGGGTCACCGAAAGGGAACGCGCAATAAAGCAGGTTGCTGCACAAGATCGTACGTGTCGGGCCAGAGTGGATCAGCATGAGCGTGAGCCAGAACCAAAAGTCCGTCTTCATGTCCTGCCATGCCTAGAGCCTCACAAGAAGGCCCGTCAAGCCATTTCATAGCAAACATGACCACCTGATGGGTCACAACGTTAGTGCAGTCGTCTGTGGATGTAATACAGCATTTCAAGACGCCCACACAAACGACTGTGCTCTGTTGAAAACGATAGGCGGTTGTGCGTTGATTGGCTACTCGAAAGGTGGGAGCAGAGTGTACGCCATGGCCCCTTCCAGATGACCTTGACCTCTGTGATGCCCTCGACGAAGCGCAATCGCAGATACTGGAAGGTGAGATCGCAGCGGTGAAGACCAGTCGCTCCTATTGAGCACCACATTGGCATCATACCAATAGCGTCATTCCCGTCCTGAGCTTGTACTGACACCACTGCGCATGAGGTCCCGGTGATGGTGGGCCCACAGCACTTGCTTTGAATGGGGTGGGAGGGATGACCCGCCTGGCACCTCAGAACTGAATACTGGTATTCACACGTCACAGATTTCCCACTTGTGGCCCAAAATAGTGTGAGGTACACTATGTGAGAAATTACAGAATGAGAGACCCAAATTAAGGTCACGAACAGCATGTTGGTTTTGATTGGCATGTTTTCCAGCTCTTGTTCAAGTCACCTTTACGATTAGTGCTGAAATACAGTACTGTATCAAGAGCTATAATACCGGGATGAAGATTATCCATACCAGGAATCACGTGAAAGAATGACATTCAATGGTGTTAGGTCCACTTTCAAGCAATCACTCTATCTAGTTAATAGCCACGGTGTACTTGGACACCTTGAAGGTGGCGCGGCTGCCCACGAAAGGCTCCGTGCCGCACTCGAGCGTGTTGAGGTACTGGCTCGAGGGCAGGCCCTGGTTGTTGATCAGGTACTTGACGAAGGTCA
>JAADXR010000627.1:0-15295 GCA_023337935.1 Elongisporangium anandrum
CTACGGAAACAAGTACTATGGCAACAACAACTATGGCTATGGTGGCTATGGCTACGGCAATGGTGGCAACGGCTACTACTAGGTGTTGCTTGAAGGTTTCTTTGTCGCCTTTGTAGTTTTACTGTAGTATTGAGTAACTCGTTTTTGTCTGTGAATCATATCCAAATCATTGTTGTCGTAATTGCCGAAATCTTGGATTACTACGTAGTATTAATGTTGTGCAGTCCTAGGATGGGTTTTCCAAAATGTTGAGTCATCTGGCATGAATTGGCGATCCGTATTGCAGTCTGAATGGCAAACTCTGCGCAGCTCTATGTATGTTTTCCAAGACTTCAAACGATTTGGGCACGAAGATCGTACTTACATGTTGAAATGTATGATTGGAAAGTTGCTGATAACAAACAGTACTCTTATTTCTCATCACAGAGCTTTTGTTTTCCACGAAAAATGGCGTGGCGGACTACGCCATTTTTCGTGGAAAACAAAAACTGACTATATAAGAAGGCTCTGACTGCCCCTGACGACGGCAGTCAGAGCCTTCTTACATAGTCATTTTATTCTACTGGTAGAAGCACGAAAGACCACTGGACTTTAATTCGAGGGCTTAAATAAGTGGTCCACATTAAAACTAGGTATTACAACTGTACTTTTTCCAAGTGAACTATAGCGACTAAAACATCTCCTTACTGCGCTTCGCGGCTCGCAAACTGGGCGACTTGATCCTATTTCTGCAGGTGCTGCTGTCTGCTGTCTACTGCCTCAGATTCGAACTCTAATTAACATTTGGTCAGTTATATATTCTTATTAAGCGATATTTCCTTGAAAACGGAGTTTTTGATTGATGTGATGATGTGTTCAATGAAAAACACTGTGGATGTGGTTTTCTAAATATTTATGTGGTATATCGGAAAATGATTCGTGATGTGTGGAGTGACCGTGCAAGTAATCGAAGCCGATTACAGCCGGCAGCGCGTGTCAGCGCGACAACACTTGGTGGATTTGTTGGGAAAATTGCTTGTGCTGGAGTTGACCGAACTTTCGTCAGCCCTGCTGTATATAATGTTGATGTCCCTGCTGAGGGAACTGTCTATACCATGCTGTTTGGTCTGCTGCTGAAATTGCAGGTGTTTGTCGACCTTTCGGTCTGTCCAGTTAGTTCAGAGAACGTTTTTAAATTGCGTGTAATGGTTGCACTTGAATTGGTTCGGTTTTTACAAGAGGGAAAATTGGTGAATGTGGATAATGTAGATCCTGTATCAATTGGAAATTATGTTGCCGAGCCAAATCAGTATCTTCAATATTCTGGATTAGAGTCATTGATGACTATGGCGTTTATGCTTAAACGGACATTGTTACGTTGTGCGCTGATGGAATATTTTCTGTGACTCCGCATGACTTTTTTTCTTTTGTTGGAGAGCTGGAATGTGGTGATCCTGTGGCTATATGTCATTGTACTGCAGGGAGGATTCGTGAACATGTCCAGCATCATGAGCGGAATCATTACATTGCTGTGTATTTTAGCGGAGCTGATCAGAAGGAGTTGATTAAAAACGATATTGTTCGGTACCGCGGTCCAGCTAGATGTAATGTGAATCTAGTATCACCACGTTCGAATATCCGTATGACAGGCGTTAGTATTGGCGACCCAAACACCCGATCGTTTTCTTCAAGCAATATATCGACTGAACCCAAACTTAAACGCATCAAGATTGACAATAATGGATATTGTTTTACGTCGGATTCATCCAGTGAAGCTCAAATAATAGACTCTTTAATTGAGCATGCCCTTGAAATTCAAGACCTGTCGAGTGAGCAGTTGGATTTACTGACACGAGGACAAAAAAATTCAAAGCACCCCCGACTAGCACTGCTGTATTGTCATTGCTGTTCTGCAGATACAGAAGCGCATATATTCAATGATGAAAGGATCTGGATTCTGATAGTGATTCTACTCGCGAGCGTTTACAAAATGCGCTAGATCGTCCGGTAACAGGCGATGATATTTCTGAATGCCAGGCAAGTGTTGCCCGCAATAGTGCAAATAATGGGGATATTTTAGCATGTTCCTCGTGCTGTGTAGTGCTGAACACTGCAGAAAACAACGTTATTTTCTTGTCACTTGACAAGTTGCTGCCTGAATTTCGTTTGACTGTTGAAGAAGAAAAAAAGCTCGCGGATGTGTCGAAAGATATAAGAATGAAACACTGTCAAGGGTTGATCCATGACAGTATTGCGTATCATTTAAATCCTGACCTAGTCCATGATATATCCTCTGTAGTTCTTTGTCATCCTTGTGCTCGGAATCCACGGATATCTGCGTATAGCGTTGCATGTGATTGCATGTGGTCATGACTATGGCAGACTTGGTGATTTAACTTGCCTCAACGATGTCGCGAGCAATTGTATCGCTCCGGTCCGAAGTTTTGGGTTGGAGATAACATTATCAGGGAAGCATACGATTGGCCACTCTATTTGTTTTCCTTTAGATGGCCCAGTGGTGTGTTTCAATGTGATTCCTTCAACAACAGTTGATTGTCTGCCGAGAGTTAAATTTATTGTCCCCAATGATCAATGGAGAAAAAATGCAACCAATTCAAGCATCTGTATAATCTACCGGTTCAGAGTATGTACTTGTGGATGCGTGTTCTTGCAATTACTCACTGCTATTACAAAGAAAACAAGATTCAAATAGACGAGTTGGACGAAAAAAAGCTGCTGTCAATGAAATGGAAACAAGTATTGAGCGTAATGTCATAATCACCCATTCGGATGAAGCAATCGAAGAGGAGATTCGAGTAATTGGGGACAGGTTTGGTGATGACTATGCCGAAGACGAGAATGAGAATCCAATTGTCAATAAAAGTGATGTGATAAAAAATGTGGATGGGTTGGAGCCTGCTATATCAAATGCAGCAGTTGACGCTATGTCTAGTATAATTGATTCAACCGTGATTCCAGTGCAGCGTGGTGCTGATCCGATTACAGAATGGCACCAAAATGGCGAAATGATAGCAAGCGTGTTTCCGCAATTGTTTATGATGGGGGGAAGTGCTTACCAAAAGGCACATGGCTGGTGCAATTAGTTATGCATCTTATGCGCTACTATGATGGCAGATTCGAGCAGAATACGATGTTGGTATCGACAATATTCAATCAATTACAACGTCATACAGCAATTAAAAGAGCAGCAAAGATTGGATCGAGTCGTGCGAA
This sequence comes from Elongisporangium anandrum, assembly GCA_023337935.1. Classification (NCBI taxonomy): domain Eukaryota; phylum Oomycota; class Peronosporomycetes; order Pythiales; family Pythiaceae; genus Elongisporangium; species Elongisporangium anandrum. The sequence continues at coordinate 3,214 of JAADXR010000627.1, forward strand.
GGTATTATCAAAGCTCGGGTCTCTTGCAAATTCGGACGAATTTCGGGAATGTCTTATTCGAGCTAAATCCCAGCCGTCGTCAGTGGCTGCAAAGCGATTGAATGCATCCCTGTTGCGACTCTTGTCTCTCGTGGGAGGATGTGTACCGTTTTCGGCTTTTGAAAGAGCAGCCACTCGACCTAAGATCGCTGCATTACGGTACCGTTACGGTGTTCCTCTTCATTGGGTGACGATTGCTCCACCAGAGCATGACGATATTGTGCTCCAGCGTGTCGCTATGCTTAAAAAAAAACAGGCTGTGGAACCAAAAGGGTAACATTTTCGCGGATACGGTATGTACGTTTGAAGACTTACCGAATGATATTCAGAGTAGCTCGCGGGAGAGGTTGGTAATTTCGAATATATATATCCTGCACAATCCGCTCAAATACCTGAGCGGATTGTGCCATGTGTACAACGATATATTGTTGTGCACATGCTGTAAGGACACGCGAGTTTCCTGTCGGGTTAATCAGCGTAGACCTGGTGTGTGGAACCGTTGCCGCTCACGCGCGTGTTGTGGAGCCGCAGGCGGATGGTAGACTGCACACTCATATGTCCGTGTATTCGTCCAAGTATACCCCGGAAATACTAACTCGCATTTCATGCTCATCTGATCTTTCAGAGAAAGCATCACGTTGGCTGGAGTCAGTATGTTGTTTGAGAAATCAGTACTCAAATGGCGATCAGCATATATGCAAAAGGAACAACCATCGCTCGTTTCAGATTCTGGTTCCTGATACTGGGATTGACTACAAGGGTTCATATTGGCAGCTCAAAAACGCGCTGTGTTGACTGATTATCACACGCATAGGTTTACATGCCTAAATGGTATGCGTGGGAAGTTCATGTGCCGATTAGCGAGACCTGCTGGTGTTCACATTGATGCAACGTGTCCTTTAATAATAAATCGCAAACGAATTGGAAGTTTGGCAAAGGGAAAAGGCCAATCCTTTCAGGGATACCTATGTCCGATCATCTAGGCCAATGGATAGACAATGGGTACTCCTCGGCAGCTGGAAATTTTTTCTGAGATCATACGGAAGGACAAATGCTATGGGAACTTCATAGGCCTCCGATTGATAAGTATGTCGTGGAAACCAATTTGTCATTAGCTGCTTTGACTTGTTCTCATACCAATTTTGCGATTATAAATGGCGAAGATGCTGGTGACATGATAGAAGAGTACCAAGAGTCCTATATGACCAAAAATGAGCTGGGTCTAAAACGTGCGGCATCTGCGTTACTCAGTGCAATTGATCATATATGTAAATATCCTAATCAAGCCGATGACTCAGGTACTATGTTGAGAACAGGGAAATATCTATCGTCTCGTACGGTAAATGCATTTTCTGGTGGCCATGAATGGTCTCATTCTCTAATGGTCCACGCAATAACAGGTCATAGGTCTTCTGTCTCGAGCGATAGTTTTTGGTATATTTTCCCGTCCACTTTCATGGACTATTTAAAGGACTGGAGTGCTGATGCATGTACAATCATACCCGATACGGTTTCTAGTGATGATGATGACTTCCACACTGACTTTCAAGACAAAATCGAGACACAGGATGAATTGGAATCAAGATTGCAGGAGCTTGTAAATATGTCGAATGAAGGTGATAATACAAGCGCATCCGGTAGTTCCCAAACTATTGGTGGTGGTGTTCGAACTTTTCCTTGGGAGACAAAGTATTTTTTCTGAGCCAAGTCGATTCGTACATGCATCGTGGCCAATATTTTGAGTGCTTTTCTTTACTTGAATTTGAATGTAAAATTGATGTGTTGCCAATTCGTGTCTCGAGTGCTGGGGCACCGAAAACCCGAGGTCGGCCTAGCCGGACAGGGTTTCCGTTTGATCAATCGCACCCACTATTCGGTTTTTATGAAGGATATATTCGTTTGAAAATGCATACTGCTATCTTTGGTGGTCCTCCGCCTCCATTATGGAAGAGCACAAATGCTACGCGATCAAGTGCAGCACAGAGAGATAAAGCTGCCCAATATTTGCTTTGTGCGTTTACACGATCGACCCACTGATTCCAGCGGAAGCTGTCACATTTATAGCACCATGTGAACATTCGAATGAGCAATATTGTATTCTTCAGTCAATAATTCAACGTATCGATAAACATGGAGGTCAATCACTCAATGTTTTGCACGGTGGTGGGGGTACCGGAAAATCGTTTTTCGTTCGCAAAGTGTGCGATGAAATTAATCAACGTGGGTTTGAAGTAGTGTCGACTTGTCCACCTGGAGCAGCTGCATGTCATCTGAACCGTGGAAGAACATTTCATTCTGCATTTAAATGTAGCAACAATACGAACTTGTCGAATCAAGCAAAGGCGTTCCTCTGTCAATTATTTGTTGGCAATGTGGTGCTTGTCGTCGTGGACGAAATGTCAATGCTTAAGGCAGAATTTCTAGTTGTGCTTGATGAACGGTTGAGATCATTATATGATATAAGTCAACCTTTTGGTGGGATATCGATCGTTCTGGTGGGTCCGCAACACACACTGCACATGATAAAATATACTAGCATGTGTATATCTCGTTTTTTTTATTGTAGACGGGGAATTTTTACAACTCCCAGTCATGCGGGGAGCTATGCAAGGTATTGTATATGAAAACGGCGAGAGTCGATCTCAACACAGCAAAACAGTTGTTCGGTCTATTCAGAGTGTTTTTCCTGAATGAACAGCAGCGAGCAAGTCAATGCCCGACACAGCAACGATTATTGGGTAAATTCCGTGAATTTCCAGCGAGCTATCCGATAGGGTTAGAGTGGTCAAATGGAGATGTGGCAGCCTATCAGCCTATAAATGACGATATCGTTCGGGTTTTAACGCGTCCTTTATCTCACGCTGATATTATTCATGACGACTGGTGGATCTTGAATTCAGTCATGCTGGTTACGAGTAACATTGATCGCACTATACTCAACATGTGCATGGCAAATGTATTATCAAAGCGGAGCAATCGTATTCTCTATCGATGGAGAAAATCAATATACGATGACATTCCTGACGCTATGAGAGCGTTGATCTATAACGAAGACCACCAACCCGAACTATTTGGATACTTTTTTAAAGGTGCTCCTGGTCAAATTCTTGACAACTGTAATGGAAATGTTCGTCAAGCGGTGGCAAATGGTACTCGGTGTTGGTACCATTCTATTGCGTGGGATGATATTGATGTCACCGCTATTGTGCTTAGTCTCACCGGTGATGCTATTCACACAAAAGCAGCGATTGTTGACTTGCCTATTCCACCGCAATTTATATATGTGCAGCTCGCCGACCGTGATGGCGGATTATTAGATGGATCAAGTTGGCCCGATAAATTAAATCTTGAAACTAAATGGCGATGCGATAATCAAGAGGTGCGGATATGCAAGCGCTCTGTCGTTATTCCAATCGGAGTTATGCGGTCTAATGCTCACAACTATAAAATTATTATCGGACCAAGATCAGCAAATCCAGTCACGGTGCATTATGACTGGCATGCCGTTGATCTTGCCATGGTCATGACTGTAGGGAAAGCACAAAGAAGCACATTTTATCGCGTTTTCTTGTTACTCGAAGGGTTAACTGGATCACCAAAATGGCAATTTGAGCATTTGTACGTCGCAATATCTCGTGTGAAACGTAGTGAAATGATAAGATGCTTCCACACTTCGTTATTTTACGACCATTCCCGTTTACTCCAGTTGCGACCGAATATCTATACAATTAAGTGGTGCATGGACATCGACGATAATGGTATGTGGTAGTCCAGACAGAATATCTAGTCGTTACGATCTATATCACCGCAACTTTATTTTAATCTCTCTTTGACTGTGTACTATTGATGTTGGCGTTTTCTTTTTTTTCATCTGGACACGTGAATGGTTTCCGTCGGGTGCGCTTATCTGCCTGACACATATATCACGGAAATTGGCTACGCAATAAGCGAGAAGAAACACGTTTTGTTTTATTTCATATCTAACATGCACAGCAATCTTAAATCACCACAAGCAACACGCCGTGTGAAGTGTACGATATTATATCGAAATTCCACGTGACGTTCGTTTGTAAACTGGGACGATCTAGCGTATTCAATCACCTGTGGTGTGAGCGTATACTTGTAAGATCCGAAGGGTCTATTGCGTGATGATCGAGTACGTCATGGCTCTTGATACCACCGCTGGAAACTCCTCCGATTTAATGATTTCGAGATATCATCTTATTAATGTTGGCGAAGATTGGTATGGCTTTGCGAGTCATCATTGCTTAGTGCTTGGCGCCTTTGCGTGGACCCATAGCCACCTGGGAGTCTATCATGTTATGCAATTATCCTTTTTGAGAACACATGTGGTCGTTCACTTACTGAATGCGCCAAATATTCCTGTAAACGTGAAGTAGATAAGCCGATATTGGATGTGGTGCAGCATGAAGTGCATAACTTGGCTACATAGGTGACAAGTGGATCGCTGTCTAGTTGCTCTCTGACATCAATATGAGGTTCCGTTGTAGGACAGAACGACTGGATTGATTTGACAACATTGTCTAGCGAAGTAACACACACACCATCATTAATCACCATGAAAATCGAAGCATCTCGGTTTATCCCCACATCAATACCCAGGCCACCTGCTGTGAGATATAACGCGTCCGGAATAATTTGGAAAAAAACATTCTTTGCGGAATCAATTTCGGTTTTCCGTGCCTGATCGCCCATAGCTACGTTTGTCAACATGTCCAATATATCAATAGTTCGAGGCAAAGTGCCACTACGCTCGGGATTTTGAACTTCTGAATTCTCTGGGATGATATTATCTTGTGGTGGCGTGTAATCCCTCCACAGATCAGCACCACGGTTTCACCAATCAGTACAAATCTCTTCATTCTGAGCACATCTATGCCCTCGCTTCATGACATGTCGGATGTAACGACAGCGCTGTCGATTGATCAGAGATGCAGTACGATGATCCCAAGCATCACATAATGCAATCAGACCACTAGCGTCGTAAGACCACATAGATTCAGATGCACTACACTTAGAAATATGTATCAGATCGGTACATTTCTGAGGTGAACGCTTGCGTGCTGAAAGAAGGAAATACGATTCATCGGTACGCATCCCATGTGATTGTCTTGCACTTTTCGTTTGTTATTCCTGTTGGGATGCCGAAGAAGTTGGCACCTCTGACCAACGGGGAAAAATGATGGGGCCCAAGAACGGCGGTGTAAAGCGGGATGGCGATGAAGGTGCACTTGTTCGATGGCTTCGGACCGCAAAAGCTGATAGTCATGATCAATACGAATGGCTTGTGAAACGATGGTTGCGAGATAAATTGAGATGTCGCGGTGGCTTTCCTGGCGCTATGGAAATGATTCAGTACTTTGAGTCGCAGTGTCCGATTCTTGTCGAAGGCAAAACAGACCATCATCGCCTGGAGGTCGTAAAGCGACTGACGAGTGAATCGTGGTTTGAAGAATTCGGATACAACTATACGGACAGAAGTATTGGGGCATTGGCGCCTGCGTCATCATTTTCAACGTACATTTGTGAGCGTGATTGTGGTGTTCCATGCTCAAACTGTTCGCGTAAAATTCAGTGCTCGTCGCAGAACTGAAATTTGAAGGGGGATTGCTCCAATGACAAGTGGAAAAATCGGTTGGACGCTAAAAGTCGCTTTTATATTAGTGGAACGCGTAGAAAGGGTCTTCTCGCGGCAACTCCTGTAACCACTAATTTGGCTTAGACGACGATGGCATCACCTTCAAGCCAGATACATGAGGGATGATGCAAGAACCAGTGTGAGATATAGCAATGCCAACGTCGAGCTCAATAGATCTTGCCGGTTAACAAATACTTTAATACATTCTTAGAAAATACGAGGATTGAATGACAGCAACAGACTCGGCTATACCGTGCAACTGGCACGTCTCCCTTCTTCGGGTTTTCATGGATACACACCAGCCATGCTGCGTAGTCACGACGTTTCAATTTGTCAGCTCATTGCAATAACGGCCAGTGGCGATAGTGAGCTGCGTGTACGAAAGCATGATTGTCGTATACCAATGCCTTTTACGTATACATGTGGACATACACACACGAATTAAGGTGTATTGCTAAACAGAGTTAAACATTCGACGCGATACATTTATCACATTGGCATATACCCAACGCAAATGATGGTCCATAATGAATTGTGATTTCTTCTTATGGCATTATGGTTTGCATGGCAAACATACCAACTCGCATTTCTTCATTGACAACACACAATTCAGCTTGGCAGTTGGGAGAACACGCGTGATTGATTAGCCGAGAATGATTCCTGTAATTGCGTGCATCAATATATTTCTCGTCTTCATACTCCTTTTCGCCAGCAGACGCAAGTGCTACTGCAAAGGGAATTGCAGGCTCTGCATTGCAAAACCGTAAACAAATTGGGTCCACGAAGACATCACAGTCGTCGTCCATTTCGAGCGTACCATGTCCAGCAAAAACAAAGAGTGATCCATCCGCCGCGAGTGTATCGTTCTCCAATTCCAGAGTGTCAGCCCAATCGCAAGAGCCGATCAAACCGGCAACATCCGGCCAATCACGAAATGCATTGACTGACCAACAGCAAGTTGTTACGAATGCCATCGCTCACGATTTGCCATGATCCGTGAATCCCGTGTATTCATTGGCCCCTTGGAAATTAACAATCCTGACCGGCTCAAGACGAATATTCAAACCGTGGGTTCATTCGATGTTGACGCCGAAGTATGACATAATAAAGTCGCAAATCAAGAACAGTAAATACACGATGACAATGCGTCATCCGCCAGCACTTCAGCCGACATGCCTTTGATCATGAGCGACCATTGGCGGCAGAAGGAGCAAGTGCAGTTTCAAACTGCGTTGGAGCCAACGAGAACTTAAACTTTCCCAGCCGAGCAGGTCGACGCCATGAAGGTCAGAACAATCACGGAACCTGCGCCAGTGGCACGGACATCAATATCTGCACCGCACTGTTCATCTCGTCGCTCACGGTGTCTGCCGGCTTCATGCTGGATTTGACTAAGCGCAAGACCGGCACTAAGATCACCTTCACGTCCACCAAGACCTTCTGCAATACCTCTGGGAGGGCCCGTTCGTTAAGTTTACTGGATCTAGCTTCGGACACCGACACTCTCACACGCCAGGTCTTCTTTCACCACGACCTTTCCGCCTCAGCAAGCTCCTCAGCTCCACCCTGTAAGGTTTATGATTAAGAACTCATCACGCTGCACTTCACCGCCCTTAGCTGCATGTCCACCACGCTCTCGGGTCGTACGATCGACCCAGCGCTCGGCGATGATATCACCAAGAAAATGGACGGCATTGACCTAAACTCCCACAACGGCATGATCAACGCGGGCAATACCATTCTCAAATAGTACCACTGGGTCATGCAGTCCAGCACCAACACTAGCGGGAACTCCACCACTTCAAGCAGCATGACCCAGTGCACGAGCGTACTCACGCCTTGGACTGTAAGCTGCGTCGCCTACGAGAAGAAGGGGTTCTGTTCCATAATGCTGTGTTCTGATATGGGGAAGAGCCCCAGCAGTGTCTTGGGCTTTGTCTCGTTCATATCTCCATTAACCAAAGCAAATGATCCCGAAGGCGACGATGATGCGTGTGTGTGGGATACACACTCACTGTTTTTGGCCAAAACCTTCCGAATCTCAACACGGGTTCGTGGCCAGGTAGTGATTATGTAGTGAAGCAAATAACACAAGAGAACATGTAAGATTGGTTGAGTAGAATGTATATTGAATGAAATATACGCGCTGTGGCTGGCGGGCCACAATCGATCACAAAGCCAATCGAACAAATAACCACACGCCGCGTTCACACATTGTTGCTCACCTACAAAACTTATGACCTAACACACAATGATTCTTGATCGAACCTCTGCCTTCAGCGAGATATGTTTCACCGCACGTTACATATCTCTCGGATCACAAATGTAGATCACAAGTGAGTGGGACCGTCTAATTTCGCAAATTCATGGCCCAAGCGATTGGGATAGTTGCTGCAGAGCCATTGTAAAATTTCAAGACGCCCGAAATTAGACGCTAACATAGCCGCCTTTTTAGAGCATCCTTCGATGCGGTTGTCATCAAGGAATCCGAGAATATCGAAATGACCACTTGATGCAGCATTATCCATAGCGGCTTCTGTACAACCTTCCAGTCGATTGTAGTGGAGTCATTTAACAATCGCAAAGTGTCCATGTAACGATGCCAGGTTGATAGCTTTGATTGTGCATCCTTCGTGTCTGTACGTGAAGCCAATGAACAACACCGAGATGACCGTTCGCCGCTGCATTATCCATTTCACTAGAAGTACAGCCTTCGCGACGGTTATTATGTAGCCATTGTACGATATGGAGATGTCCACGACTGGCAGCAGAGTCCATTGCATCGGTAGAACATCCTTCAGATCTATTGTGGTGAAGCCATTGGACCATTTCCAGGTTTCCTTTTGACGCAAAGGCGTCCATGGCGGTAATCGTGCATCCTTCATCGCGGTTAAGATGAAGCCAGTTAAAAACTTCGAGATCGTTCCCCTGGCTGCATTGTCCATGGCCAACATTGTGGAGCTCGTTGGAAACCTCTCATTGAGCCATATAAAATAACGGAGAGATACTTTTTTTGCCGCTATATCGAGAATTTGGCTAGTCAAACTACACTGCAGATTTGCATAAAGCCATTGAGCTATAATAATTGAGTGCCAAACACCGCATCCAGAAGAGATACATCCTAGAATCCTTTATGCCGATTAGCAAATAACCACTTCACAACGCCCTTATGTCCGTGACGAGCAGCACTGTGAATTGCATCTTGAGTACACCCTTCATCTCGGTTCGCGTGGATCCACTCGAAGACATCAAGATGACTGCTTTGACCGGCAAAGTCCATGCATTCTCGGGTGAAGATACCATCTCAGGTGTGAAGCCATTTGACTACGCTTAAATGCCCATTGCGGGATGCATATACGGCTCAAATCATCGGCGGTGGTTTCTTTATCGACTCGCGTAACTTGAGATTCTTGATTCGCCCATATTCAGCGGCAATGACAAATGCATCGTCGAGTGATACAGAAGGCCATTTGCTAGTAACCCATCGCAACACAGCGACATCCTCGCTTCTTGCCGCCAGGTCCACTAGAATTTTTGCATCTGATATCGTTGTGTGGTCATAAATCCATTCCATAGTACGCAGATGTCCATAACGTATGGCTCGCGCCATTTCAAGCCCGCCCCAGCACGCCAGTATCTTGTCGACAAATAACCAATAAAGGAAGTCAACTCGTCCCAAACCAGATGCAACAGCTACAGCGTTTGTGATTCGCACATCTTTGAATTCCAATACGAGACACTTTGCGGATGGGATATCGGCTGATTTCACCGCGATAACAAGAGCATTGTTGAAGTGGTGCTTGCGAAGCAGCTGATCCGTGCTGTTAAAGGGCTTGACTTGTACGATACGGTGAATCAACCTGGTATCTTTAAAAAGGACGGCATTCTCAAGGGATGCACCAAAGGATGGGTCGAGAAACGGGTCGACCAGCGATGCCACTGTCTCGATCAGATTGTCGTTTACAAACCAACGAGCAATGGCGTATATACTTGTCAATAATTCCATGATGGCGTACGCGGTTCTGGAGACAATGCGTAATGGAACTTGTTTGTCTGTATTGTTGTTTATGTCAGCGTTGGCAATTTCCGGGAAATAAGGTAGAAGTTATGGTGAAAAAACTCGTTACCATTATATATATATATGTGTGTACGTACGTGCTGCAGTGATGATGCTGCTCGGGAAATTCGTGGATTTCTGCGCGATCTGTTTACGACCCATTAAGATTCGTGGATATATGCACGAATCGTTTAACATCACAAAAAGGCAAGCACCAAAACATCAGTGATGCAATAGAGTGGAGATCGGCAATTAAATACTTGCGTCAGGAGAGGCGTCGTCTGAGCATAGTGACACACACAGGAACAAACCAGCGCGTGACAACCAGCGAAAGATCCATATTGGAAGACTTTGCAAGGAATATGAGTCGAGTACACGAATACTCAGAAACTGTTCACAAACAAGCAGAAACTAGTGATAGCCATTGCATCACATATATCAATTAACTAAGCTGGTTTGGCGCATATCCACCCGAAGCAATCCTAGTGCCGTCAGTGCATCTTAATTGATTTAAGAGTTAAGCCCAAGAAACTCATGGTTGATCGAGAGCTGATCGAACCAACCTCGAAGTGTTTTAGCTCGCAAAATAGCTGGATCATGAAGAAAAACCAAGTTCATGCCAATATTCACAGAACGATAGCCTTGATAGTCGGATATTTGCGCATTCTGGATCAGCATGTCGTTTGTGTTGCTCGAGGCTTCCCGTAAAAGATGACCCCATCTGGTGCATAGAACTTTCGTATTGGAATCGTCGGCTATGAAAGTTTCACACTTGAATACTTCCTTGTCTGTCCTTGAAGTGATGCGCTTTGCTGCTGCTATGTGAACGATCACTCCGCATACGGTTACCATCAAACTCGGCTTCATACCTCGCAGTTCAGCAATAGTAGGATATTGTAAATCGTTGTCCACTCCCTTGACTTCATACGAGTCAATTGCACGAATAGTCGCATTGCCATCAAATGTGACTTCATAAACCACATCATCTGGGGAAAATGCCCGATTGGCGTACTTGACGGTTCCACCTGAAAAGTAGAATGAAGACCCAGCCCCCAATACGTCGTAGAACTTGGTCACACCGTCATTAATCATTGTAACGCGGATTTGATCTCCATTGCCATCGATGAGGTGAGCATCAAACAATTTCTCGGATCCCCGATAGTTTTCCCAATGCTTGATCGGATTTTTAGCAACGACGCGAGCCAAAGCTTCCAGGGCGATTTAATTTGCGGATGGAGCTCCTTGATCGACAGGATCGGTACGTTTGCTTCATCAAGCGGCTGAGGTTACGTAGGCAAAGGTTGTGGACCTTGTTCCTGGTGAACGGATGCAAGCGAATCATCATGATTAGCTGATTTTCGTGGCCGATCCTCAGATGCAGTAATGTTTTGATGAGGTAGACGATGGATGGCTACCGAATCTGAGGCGTCCGTGGATGCCGAGACGGAGATAGCCTCGACCCGCTAGCAGCAACACACGGAAAGCTAATACTGCTAAAAACATTGTTGTTGTGTGTTCCTCCGTTGTTATTTTGTTGCTTCCCTAATGGTGTGATCTATGTGCAATGTTTCCTTGACCGCACGATCTGTATTTCATGGACTCTAGTGCGTACGCTCTCTGTCTGAGTCGAGTCTAAGTCACCTGTGGCGAACTACTGTCAACTCTCGCTCCATCGGCTTGTGTTCGAATCCGTGCATCAATGCTGGGGAGTCATGTCTCTGGTGACCATCTTGCTCAGGCTGTTGACCGCGGTTGGCTTAAGGAACGAATTGAGCCTGTCATGCACGTTGCTTCGTGGAGATGTCTTTCATATGGGCCATGGGCAATTGTTATGTATCGTTATGTCATAAGATGCAGTCTATGGCCATGGAAGCACGGTGTGCGTCTGGGTTTGCTAATGTGTGGACCATGGGTAATTGTAAAGACACGAACGTGCGCTACTGGGTCTATACAAATCCAATTCCTCACTCGCTAATTCTTCAACTTCACAATCTTACCCGATATGTAGAGCTTCAAAGAGCAAATACTGCTAAAAGCACTACCAGACCACTCTCTGTCCTGTTGGCTCCCAAGTAAAGTTCTTTTTAAAAATAAAATAAAATTCATTGAATTCGAGTTTTTCGAGCAACAACATTAACACCTACATGCCAGATGACTCAACGTTTTGGAAAACCCATCCAAGGACTGCACAACATTAATACTACGTAGTAATCCAAGATTTCGGCAATTACGACAACAATGATTTGGATATGATTCACAGACAAAAGCTAGAGTTACTCAATACTACAGTAAAACTACAAAGGCGACAAAGAAACCTTCAAGCAACA
>JAADXR010000628.1:0-15287 GCA_023337935.1 Elongisporangium anandrum
ATTTGTTCTCAAGTACTAGGTCTTCATGTTGTCTTGTCTGTGGATGCACAAGACAGAACATTCGAATAATCAGATTTTGGGCATGCTGCATTCCATGCATTCAGCCCACCAATCAGTGCAGAGCACGTTGAAGGAACACCAGATCTGTATCATCTTAAAGGGGTGTATGCGTTTACAAAGGGTTACTATGAATATTTATATTTACTGTTATATTATCGTATATGTTGTGGAAGGTTATAGGATGTAGCCTGCTCGTTTAATGCAGTAGCCGGTACTGATTACCACTTCCGGCGCATCCGCTGAATCATTGTGTTTGCCACACATTCTGCGAAGCATTTGTGTGCGCCACGCTATCTATGATTTGAAACTACGCCTCCCCCACCAAAGTGGGTTGGCAATAAGTATTGGAATTCGAATTGTGCCAGACACGGCGCCAGCGCTTGAAAATGCTCCTTATTCAATGCGTGATGCACTTTCAGCCACTGCAGCAATGCTGCTGTCAACTCTGTTGGTAGACGCAGCGGTTATCACTCTTTGTATTCAGTAATTAACTTAAAATCGCACGCAGACAGCAGATGAGTCTCCGTCGATCCTTGGACGACATCTTCTTCTTGACGAAGGGGAACGGGAACGACACGTAGTTGGCCAGCGACCGATGCATGAACGACCCGGACTTCCTTTTCACTCATACACCAATTCAATTTAAACGACTTCCATACTCAACTAATCTACTTCCGGGTTCACCGGCCCTATTACGAGCTTGGTAAAGCGAGTCACACAATACCCTTTCGCACAAGACCCAAGTTCAAGCGGCATTGTATTGCGTACCTAGCTCCATTTCTCCCTTCTCATGGGATCCCGACCTCTTGATCTGCACGACATCGCGAATCTCTGCAGAACTGACAGCGCTTTGAATAATACATATCGCCTTCTTGAAGTATAAAACAATCATTTAATGCCCATATAGGTCGTCATATAGAAAACGTATTTATGTTTCGTTCAATTAATTTCCAGCACGTTGTTTTAATCGATGTGCGGGGCACCCCATGCGCCCATCCCCCTTTGCCACCCATCATCCTTCCATTGCCACTTCGCTCCTCAAGAGCTCAAGCCACTGACTCCATGGCGTCGCCCTCGCAGTCGTTCGATGCGCTGGAAGACGGAGACGCATGGCCAGAGCCAGATCCAGAGACTGTGGTCATGACCAGATGCCGGCGGAAGCTGCTGGTCTTCATGACGCTGCAGTTCCTGCTGCTCTGGGCGCTGCTGGCCGTCTGGACCTACGCTCCCGGCGCCGGAGACGCCATCTCGGCCATCCTGGGCTCGCAGCACCAGATGCTCTATGTGCCGCTGCTGATCCTGCTCTTCGTGTTCCTGCTGCTCTTCTGCCTGCGACGGCAGGAGCGCTGGAGCAAGCACGTCTTCCTGCTCTTCACGCTGGCCGAGAGCGTTCTACTGGCGGCGCTGGACACGGTCTACGAGTCCAAGAGCCTGTTCTTCAACTGTGGAGCGACCTGCTGCAGTCTGGCGCTGCTTCTGCTGCTGCTGAGGCAGTACAGGCAGCTGCATCCGATGTCGGCGGCCCTGCTGGCGTTTGCAGTTGTGGGTCTGATCTGCCTCGTGCTCTTCCTCAGCATTGGCCGAGACGCGATCTCCGACTGGGGCTTCACCATCTCTGTGGTCTGCCAGCTGCTGCTGATGCTGCGTATCGGCTATCGCCTGGGCCAACTGCGCATTGCGGAAGACGAGATCGCGATGGCTGCCATCTCAACCCACGTCATCGTGCTCTTTGACGTCTGCACTAACTGCAGCATGAAGAACCGACCAGAGGAGGACGAGCGCTGATGGAATCGCTAATCAGAAGCGCTGGAATCATCATCAGACGATTGAAATCGACCTATTAGCCCTTCAAGACATCAAAGAACAGAAACCACTGGCAGAATAGCTGCTGATGACAAAGAAGCAGTGGTTGCGGACAAGTGGCGGTCTCTACAGTGAGGCGAAGAGATCGATCCGTTCATTACGAGCGAAAGCGATCCAAATAGTTTTATATTAGGAGCATATCGGATCCCTATGACAGTGCCCATAAACAACAAGTCATGATGATCTTCACAGCATTGCCATTGTCGTCGCTTGGCTAGTAGCCTTCACAGACACAGTGTAGATGCCAACCACTGCTTCAACCAGCTGTCTCGATCCAGTTAACGCAGATGTTTGTGGTCGAAGACACATGAGCTTTGGTACTGTACAGTCAATTTGGGTTCAACTGCTACTCTGCATCCTGCTTCCCTAGCTTCTCCAGCTTCTCTTTTAGCTCATCGGCCTCCTTTTGCGCTTCCATGTAGGCCTGCAAAGTCAGAATGTATGTGTTGGCCATGGCTTCAACCAACTCACTCGGCTCCATCGTGGCGTATATCTTGGCCGCGTGGAAAGCAAACCAGGCTGCAAGCAGCAGTTGGATGACCAGCAGGATCGAGAAGCCCTGCGACGCAAGGCTGCCTAGTTCATTGCATGCGTAAAGCGAGACCATGACCACTGCTGTGGCCGTGAAGGCGAGGCCGAAGGTCGCAGGCCAATCCAGTAGCTGCTCTGGAGTTGAATGCTTCACACGACCGGCCAGTGCCATGGAAACGACGGTACAGAGTGCGAAGACAACCGTCAAGAAGCCACCGTTGGTGTCGTGAATAGCGTCGATTGTAGCAAGAAACACAGCCTCGCTGAGCGACAGCACCAGCACAAATAGCCACTTGAGCAGCGGCGAGAGACTGTTTTCTGAAAGAGCATAGAGCGCCAGCACTGCAGCGACCAGCGACAGGATGACGAAGGCGTAGGCGTTGTTGGCTGCCTTGTCTTTAAAGCTGCTTCCCAAAGCCTGCTCCAGTGCTACGATGACAGCGACGACGAGCATCAAGCGCAGTGAGAAGAGATCGAGCAGCCGCGTTCGAAGGCGATCTGGTGTGAGATGGGGAGACACACTACAGCGGTGCACGAGGCTGGTCCAGGTTCGGCAGCGACCTCCAAGGCCTGGGCTTCGTGATCCGAGTCCGCCATATCGGAAGGAAACTGTTGTGAGACTGGAAAGACTTGTCTTTCCCACACGGCGCCTGGATTCGCTCATATTGGATCCAATGCCCTTCGACACGCAATGTTTCTTAACCTATATATCCTATATAATCGCATATCATTTTGTGTACTATATACTGGAGGTTACTCTATTTGAACAAGGTTCGACAAGTACAGTATGAATTGCGACAATTTATCTTGAAGGAAACGTGGATACATTGGGTAGAAACGAGCCACCTACACGAATCCGCATGGCGGAACCTTATGATTCCGGCTGGACACAACGAGCACAAGACCTGTGATCAAAACGCTTCAGGCCACTCTCACCCAGTTACTTCAGTCTCTTCTTCAAGTCCTGGGCATCCATGCTGAGATAGGTTCCGATGTGGGCTTCAAGCAGCATCTCTTTTGCAGCCACTCGCGAACATTTCAGCCTGAGAGCTCCAGTAACCAAGCACCAACAGTCCTTGCAGAGGATGAAGATCTGACCAAGCCGCGCCTCGCTTAGCGACAAAGACACCAAATCTCAGAAGTGTGGGTACAGAATACGCAGGTGGCAAAAGACCGATTGAATATCCAGCTGATTGTGGCAGTAGCCTTTGAACCCATTTATCCCAGATCCAGAGTCATCAGCCGCAGTTATGTGATCCAGACAAGACAGGCTTTCGCTGGCACAGCAGAGAATCTCCCGCTAGAAGATTCTCGGCGTCTTCGCTTTCCACACGCTGGTCGTGGGGGGCTTCGCGGCGCTGCTGGGGCTGCATCCAGACGTGACCGACCACTTCGAAAAGATCGCGTAAAGAACACACACTTAGGTCGCTGCGTCCCTCGTCTTGATGCTCGTGCTGTTTGCCTCAACCTTAGTCGTTGAGTGGATGGCCAACGCCCCCAAGACGCTGCCGGTTCTGGTTGGTTCGTTGACGCGGAGCGTGCTCTTTGCAGACATCGGCGGGGCGGCGGACTCCTACGGCATGTACCGAAATGAAAATCGAAATGAAAATAAAAAATGGAAATCAAGGAACTTGGCGACAGCGAGAGAGCCACGACGCACAGGTCATCCTCCACCAGAGGCTGCGTCGGCGATTGCGCTTCGAGAGAGCTTACGGTTGTCTGCCATGACGGGTGGATGCGTCCTGCACAAGCGGCTGCTTTCGTCTGTGCGTCAAGAGAGCTCATGGCTTGGGATGGAGTTCGGGTTCAAAACAGTCGGTGGCGCAATGGCTGCTGCCACAACTTAAACAACTGGTGAGTGAATTCGAATGAAATCCAGATTCAAAGGGAGTGAAGGTCTTTCTGTTGCCTTGGCGAATATTGCCAAAGCTTTGAAATATCTATGCAGAGTAATTAATTCCTTCACAGACATGCTGTCGTGTGCCACGATAGAGCCAAGGCGTTCTCGCGTAGCTGGAGTTGTATGAACCAGAGCAACTACATCTTCACATTCTGCACTGGTTGCGAGGCAAATAATCTACGGGACGTTGCCCGTGTGTGCAGAGTGCACAGTCGGTGGCGCACGCGACCGACCGGATCAATAGAATCCAGAGTGTCCTCCCTGCCATGGGCGCTTTGGCTTCCGTTAGCAATAGGAATATATGATGTGCCTGAACTTCTACAATAAATACTGATATTCGCTGGCAGTTCCTACTACTGTAGCTGCACCAGTTTAGCACGACGAGCGGTCCGACATATACCAAGCCCACGCTCATCGTGGCGTCGCTTCGTTTCATCGAATCGTACGCAAAGTGCACGCCAAAGATCCACGAGCTGCGTGGCCATGGAGATGGAGAAGCACAGAGACTCTTAGAGGCGAAGCCTTTGGGACTCCCAGCCTAAGGGTATGAGGTGGGCTGGGTTCAAATCCACTCGCTGGATGTGCGACGGACCCCGAGCCACGGCGAGCGAACGTGGCAAGAGACAAAATCCAAGAGCTACTGAACTCAAATATTCATGAACGGGTGGAGTTGCCTCATCTCCACCGCTAGGCATGGCTTGAGAAAGGAACGAAGTACCGCAACATGGTAAAAAGCTCCCATTGAGGGTTGCATAAAAAGAAAACATTGACAAAAAATGGGGATGGGCTCCGATTTTTACCACCTTCGTGGGTTTCATTCCGCCATTTGAACCGAATGGACAAAGCCCCAGCAACAGAGCGAGTGGCTGCAGAAGACGACGATGCGGCACTGGAGTCGCCGTTCGAGATTATCTCCCCAGCAGTCGCTCGCCCCCAAACGCCCGATGCGATCCGCTACTTCCGCACGAAGCTCAAGTACCTGAGTCCCAAGGAGCAGACTCCACACCACCGCCGCATTCTCGGAATCTTTGCAATCCAGCTGCTGCTCGTCTGGGGCCTCGTGGGCGTGTGGACGTACCTTCCGAAGGCAAGAGATCCTCTCAGAAGCTTCTTCCAAGACCAAGAGTGGCGCGTAGCGATCCCCTTTGGTGCAGCTCTTGTGCTGCTCTTTGTGCTCTACTTCGTACGCATTCGCTCGCCATGGAACTGGTTGGTGCTACTGCTCTTTTCCGTTGCTCAGAGCGTGTCATTCGCGGCTCTGGGCGTCACGTTCGATACCAATGTCGGCTTCTTCAACTGCGGCGCGGTCTTTTGCCAGGTGGTTATCATGCTCCTTCTCTCTGGCATCCGACTCAAGTCCACCGACGTGTACCAATTCAAGCTCCTCAGCCCCACCGTCAGTGCTCCGATTGCGTATTTGATCGTCGCCGCCATCGCTGCTGCTCTTTATGGCGCCTACGGCCGGTCGCTGGTGACGTCCAAGGGCTTCATGTACTCGCTCATTTTCCAGTTCGTGATTATGCTCTGGCTGGCGCTCGATACGAGCGACATCTACGACCGTATCTACGTGAACGACACGATGCAGGGCGCCATCAATCTGTACACCGACCTGGTCGTCTTGGCGCTGACTGTGGCCACTGGGCTGCTGCTGGGCCTCATCTGCGGCAGCATTCTTGAAATGTGTGGCTGCGATTGCAAACCCACCAACGAAGGTTTCTGTGGCTACTACGTCTACTATTTCGACTGCTCCGGCTGCTCTGAGTGCAAATGCAGTGACGGTTGCTGCAGATGTTGCGAGCGCAAGAAGACTAGACTAGATGCATATCCCCAGCACAACCAATCAATCCAACGCGTCTGACTGCGAATCCGGATATGATTCTATCATCAGACTCAGAATTTTGAACATTGAAAGTGTGCAGTCGGTGGCAAAAAAAACACGAGCAAATGGATCTTCTTTAGTGCGAAACCCACGCGGCGTAATTCATTCCAGTATCTCTCACATGAGCCAGTTGCATGGCGCATTTTCATCGAGCACGTCACTAAAAATCCCATTGATATTTTCAAGAGTAGAAATCCAGGTACACTGGTTTGTGGCAGCAGCCGTTATAACACCGACTGCTTGTCCCCATCTTATTTTCCAATTCCCGCCTTCGGATCAACACTTTGTACCCACACTTCTGAGCGACTGTACTGTACAATTGGATTTTGAGGCGGGATCTGTGTGGTCTTCTGTTGACGCTGTAGGTACACTGGGTAGAGACGAGCCGTCTATTCCCCATGGCGGATCCTCATGATTTTGGCTGGACACAACGAACTGAAGTACATATCCGTCCGATTCAGTCTCCTCACTCACCCACTCAGTTACTATGGTCTCTTTGCATACATAATGCTGAAATCATGAACCGCTTTATGGCCCCGCAGGAGTTGCGGACAACACATCTGCTGATTTGAATTGTCAATGGTTGGGTCCTTGGATTTCCGATTTAGATGAAACTGAGAAAGTGTGGGTTCAAAATAGATACTGCCGTTGCGACTCTGCGGTCGGAATTCGCCACGTAAGAGCTCAGAGCCCTTTGACAAGTCCACGGGACCGAGGTTGAGGCCGCATCGGAAGAAGCAGTACCCGATCGTCAACGAGGGGCTGGCCAAATTGCTGCAAGCTGGAATCTTCGGCAAGAATATGGATCAACAAGCCTTCAAGGGCGCCATGGACCACGAATAGGCCGAACAGATCTACGGAGATACGCAGACCTTGGGTAGGCAACCGTGTAGTGGGCAGCCTGAGTGCTAGGTGCCACGCCTGTCGTTAACAGAAGACCACAAAGATCACGCATCAGAATCCAATTGCATGGGACAATCGGTGGCGAAAGGCAAAATCCAACTGATTGTGGCAGCAGCCTTTGAACCAAGCCGCCCAACCACGGAGTCCCATTTTCCAAGAGTCATGGACATCGACCAGACGCAGTTGGACAAGACGCTAGTCTCCATGCTCTCGCTGTCGCATTCCTCAGCGTCTTCGCTCTCCACGCGCTGGTCGTGGGGGGCTTCGCGGCGCTGCTGGAGCTGCACCTTGACGTGAGCGACCGCTTCGAGAAGACAGCGAAGGCGCTCAAGGCACTTTGGATCGTACTCTCGTTAATCCTGGCCGCCGCTCTTATCTTATTGACGCTCATTGAAGAATGGACGTTCAAGCCGTTCAAAGCGCTGCTGTTGCTGACCGGATCGCTGGTCCAGGGCGTCTTCTACGCAGCCATCGACGTCATTCATGACTCGTACAGCATGCTCCTCAACACAGGCTTCATGGTCGTGTGTGTGCTGCTCATGATACCGGTTTCCTGCTTCTCGCTGCCAAGTGAGAACGACAAGGTCGACAAGTTTGTGGCTCCAACGTTCTTGGTCGTGTTTTCACGTCGACTTGCATCAAATGAAGCAGTCAATAAGAAACGACTAGTTGCTGCGATTCCTGTCGCCACCATCGCATATGCGATCGCTCTTGTTCTTGCTGTCGCGCTGTTCTTCAGTCTCGGCCGCGACCTGCTCACGATCCAGGGCTTCGGGATTTCCATGGCCACGCAACTGGTGGGCGTGCTGGTTTTCGGTCTCTTCACTGGCGTTGCGTACGACACGATGTATCGTGGCGACGCCATTGAGAGCGTAGGCTACATCTACGGCTCGTTTTCGGTGGTCTGGTCATCATATTCTCATGATTAGAGGCAGGCTATGTCAATCACAGAAGACTCTACACTCAGAGATTGCCACAAGCCATTCGATCGTCCACCGCGAAGAGGTCCTGGACCTTGGCACTGCCACATTGGTGGCCGCTCTGGTATCACAGAGAGCTACATTAAGCATTAGACCACTACAGTAGTATAATATTTAGGATATGCACGCGAGACAACAACACATAGATGTCAACTCGAATAGATTTTTAAATTCTGTGTACGAGCTTCATGATAATCTACCTACGTGGCCATTGCCTTGACGTTGGATCTTAGGCAATCTTTCTGACGATGCAGAGCAAACGAACCCACCACGAATCCGTCCTGGAACTGAGCTACGTATCGACTGAGGGATCCATAGAAGTCGTGTATGAACTTGTCTGCAGATTATTAACTTCTATTTTAAACTAAAGCTTGATATTCGGTGGTAGTTGCTGCTAGTTGCACCAGAAAAGCACGGCGAGCGGCCCGACGTAGACCATGGCCACGCTCATCATGGCGTCGCGCCGTTTTAAGTGATGACAGGATGTCCAAGACGTGCAAAGCGCTGCTGGTGTTGATAGGATCGCTGGCCCAGGACGTCTTCTACGCAGCCATACGGACTCCTACGGCATGCTGCTCAACACAGGCTTCATGGTCGTGTGCGTCCTGCTCATGATCCCGACGTCCTGCGTCTCACTGCCGTACATTCAGCCGCTGGATAAAGCCGACACGCCTCTGGCTCCGTTCCTCTTCATGCTGTCATTGAGCATCAGGCACAATAACGCCACGAGACGACTGGTTCCTGCGATCCCTGCGGCCACCATCGCGTATTTGACCGCGCTATGTATCGCAATCGCGCTGTTATTCAGCATTCTGCTGACGATGCAGGGTTTCTGGATCTCAAAGCTGGTGGGCTTGCTGAGCTTCGGCCTCATGAATGACCACGCGTACGATGCGCTGTATGGGAAGGATGCGATCCAGAGCGTGGCGTACACGTACCTCATCATTTGGATAGTCCCAGCCTACATATTGTCTTAATAGCGGCTCGGAGTCTTGGTTTATTTTATCTTTGAAGCCTCCTGGAGCTTTTCGACGTAGATGGATTCCTGTGGATCGTTGGCCGTCGCCTTGTCGAACTCCTCACGCGCGTTCATGAAGATCCAGAGCGTCGGTTGGAGCTGCAGAATCTAAATTCCGTGTGAGACCGCCTAGACTTCCAGCACCAGACCACCTTCAGATTCCGTCTGTTTGGCCTCTTCGCGCTGCGTTTGCTGGTCGTAATCGCTTTCATTCTGGCGCTGGAGCAGCCAAAGCCTGTGGCCGACAACTCCAAAGCCAAAGTCGTGGCCAACGCCTACCTCTTCGTCTTGTTGTCCGTCGTTGCAGTGTTCCTAGCGCTTAACGACATTTTGCGTGACATTCCCAAGTGGCTCAAGTGGCTTTTGGTGCTGATGCTGTCGCTGAGCGAGGCCGTGCTGCTGGCAGCCATCGACGCCATCCACGACACAAAAGTTGGCTTGTTATTCGCCGTCTTCGCAGTGTGCACCGTTGTGGCCATGGCTCTGCTGGGGCTCATGACGTATTAATATTCGAATCCGAAGAAACTCCTGAATGGCACTGCGACATTCGGCATCGCGTTTGTGATCACGGCAGCAGCGATCAGAGCACTCCATGAGGGCGATATGCGGGGCGGTCTCACGTCCAAGGGCTTGAAGACGCTCATCTTCTTGTGGCGCTCTGGACCAGCATGGGCGCTCCCGAGGTGTCCAACAAAGTGACGCCGGACGATCTTGTGGAATCCATGGCCAGCATCTACGTCTCTGCCTTAACTAGGCTTACTGAGGCTCTGGAGCAAGTCAATGAGAAATAAACAAGCAGGTTCTGTATGTAATGCTTGCTGGAATCACTTGTGGATATATCACTAATATTCTCGATATCGCATCCTGCTCTATCAAACGCGTTCAATCTCTTCATCTTCTTCCGGGTACTCCTCCAAATCGGTCCTACTCCGCTCGCAGCAGCAGTGGTCGCAGTCGCACCACGCGCAGTTGTAGTAGCCATAGTAGCCGTAGTAGCCAAAGAAGCCTCCGTTGTTGTAGCCGCCGCCCCCGCTGCAACATACGCCGCCGCATCCATTACAGTTGTTGTCGTTGCCGCCTCCTCCGCCAGTGGCCACGCACATGGCGACCACCGCAGCCATAGTGATCAGTGTCAGCGCCAATGCGACCATGTCGGTGTACAGATTGATGGCGCCCTGCATCGCGTCGGTCGTGTACATGACGCTGTAGATGTACGAGGTATCGAAGGCCAGCCAGAGCATGAGCAGGAACTGGAAGCCGAGCGAGAGGCCAAAGCCCTCAGACGTCACCAGCGACTGGCCATAGGCCACAAAGAGCGCTGAGCAAACACCCGCGACGACCACGTACGCGATCGCAGCGCCAATAGCTGGGCTCAGGAGCTTCAGTACGTGTTGATTGCGAGGTTTGATGCGAACTCCAGCGAGAAGGATCATGATCAGCACTTGGCAGAAGATCGCGCCGCAGTTGAAGAAGCCGACATTGGTATCGAATGCCACGCCGAGACCAGCGAACAACAGGCTCTGGGCGACTGAGAACAGCAACAGCACGAGCCAATTCCAAGGCGCTCGGATGCGCACGAAGTAGAGAGCGCAGAGCAGCACAAGCGCAGCGAAGAACGGAGCCAATACGCGCAATTTCTGGTCTTGGAAGAACGTTTTGAGGGGGTCTCTAGCTCTCGGGACATAGGTCCACACAGCCACAAGCGCCCACACGAGCGCCAACTGGATCGCGAATATTCCCAACATGCGACGACGCAAGGGAGCCTGCTCCAAAGGGGTTAGTTAGACTGTTCAGTCTCCTTGGACGCATGGCTCTGGTCTTCTGCTTGACCGGCTGGCTGGTCTTGGGAGATCCCTCGATGATCTGGAAGGGCGCCTCTATCGCCGTAGCGCTGAGCTCTTCATCTGGAGCTGTCTTGGCTTCGGTGGCACTTGCCATCGGCGTCAAGTGGCGAAATGAGGATCAAGAAACAGTTGCAGAACCAGACGCAGAAGCAGAATATCCACTGAAAATTAGGCCCCCGTCCCACTCCGTTTTGGGTGACTGTACCCATCTAGCAGTATCACTTGAATTTTGGCTAAACATGTCGCTGGCGCATTGGCTGCCATGGATGCAGGATTAGAACAACGGGTGCAGAATTAGAACGATCATGCAAAGACCTTGTCTTTCTTGCCCTTCGCATCATCCGCCGAGGTGCGTTCTGAACTCCCAAAGCGATCGGATCTGCCTGCGCACAGCACAAGTGGCGTTCACGTGGATATTTCCTCCGATCCAACTGCTTTCCAGCTTCGAGTGAGGTATATTTAGTGTTTCGTCTATGCGATCGGAAATATCCTTGCTCGGCTTCCCGTCCTGTGGCATTGCCACCGATGATAAACACGCAACGACTTCCAGCGCTCAGGTATCTGCTTCGAGCCATTGGCAATCCAACTACTTGAGCATAGATCAGTTGTTAGACGCGTTGGATCTCCTCGCTGCGCTGCATCGGTTGACTGTACGCCAATCGGTCAGCCTTTTTACGATGGCAACAGCGGCACTTGCAGCATCTACAGCAGCGGCAGTTGCACTTACAGTCGCGTGTTAGGCAGTCGAGGCATCCGCAGTCGTAATAGCCATAGTAGCTGTAGTAGCCAAAGAAGCCGCCGTTGCCACCTTCGCCGCCGCCGCCTCCGTCGCAGCAGCAATTGGAATTACCATCAAGCAAACTCAAGATAGTGATGGTCAGCAATGCCAGCGTCAATCCAAAGGCGATCATGTCTGCGTAGAGATTGATGGCGCCTTGCATCGCGTCTGCCGTGGACATGACACTGTAGATGTACCACGTATCAAAGGCCACCCAAAGCGTCAGCAGGAACTGGAAGCCAAGGGAAAGGATAAAGCCATTCAATGTCACCAAAGCTTGGCCATAGATCCCATACAATAACATGGAGCTGACAGCGACGATCAAATACGCGATTCCAGCGCCGATGACTGGGTTGTGGACGTCCATTAGCTCATCATTCGTTCTTGCACGAATGCCAGTGAGCAGGATCAGCACCACAACCAGGCAAAACGTCGCCCCGCAGTTGAAAAAGCCGATATTCGTATCGAACGTCACACCCAGACCAGCAAACAACACACTCTGAGCAAACGAGAACAGCAACAGCACGAGCCAATTCCACGGAGCACGCATTTGTACGAAGTAGAGCACGAGTAGTAGCACAACAGCAGCAAAGAACGGGATAAGGACGCGCTTTTGGTGGCCATGGAAGAATATGGTGAGCGGATCTCTCGCTCTTGGCTGGTAGGTCCACACGGCTACAAGAATCCACACAAGCGCCAATTGGGTCGCAAAGATCCCCAGCATTCGGCGGCGGAATGGAGCCTGATCCTTCAGGGAGAGATGTCTCAGCCAGACAACTTGTTTCTTGCCGTGCTGTGTTTGGCGAATGATCGCGGGAGATTCTACGGCAATTGCGAAGGGCAACTCGGTCGCCATATCACTACGGTATTCGCGTCGAACTGCTTTGGTTTTGGAATTTTCGTCACTGCCGAGGAGTTGAAAACGAGAGAGAGAGAGCCGGTTAGGAATTATTGAAGAATTGCTGAGCGAAACGGATGGCGTCTGTTGCGCGGAGTTCATGAAGAAAATCCACTGCTGCTCCGTCCCAGTTCTCGCCTGTTGGAATGCTCCCATGCGAGTCAGACACGTTGTATCTCTCCATTGTGCTGCATATCTTGGCGGACTGGGCTCGGGTAGACCTTCATACGATTGCAGCGGCTGCAACAATTGCACCAGTCGCAGCTGTACTGGGCGTCGTAGCAGCCATAAAAGTCGTAATACCCATAGAAGCCGCTGTCACCCATGTGAGAGCAGTGCATGCAGCCTCCATCACAACAGAAGTTGCTGCTTCCGTCGCACATGGAGACGATGCTGGAGATCAACCATAACAACATCAATACAAACGCTATCATATCCGTGTAAAGATTGATGGCGCCCTGCATTGCTTCGCCAGTGGCCATGACTCTGTAGATGTACCGCGTATCAAAGGCCAGCCAAAGTGTCAGCATAAACTGGAATCCAAGCGAAATGCCAAAGCCTTTGGACGTCATCAACGATCGCCCACAAGTGAAAAAGAGAGCGAACGAGACGATGGCGATAATCAAGTACGCGAGCACAGCGCCAATAACCGGATTGTGCATGTCCAACGTGTCATCGTCTTGCTCGTCGTGAGTTCCAGTAAGCAAGATCAGCACCAGCACCAGACAAAAGGTCGCCCCACAGTTGAAAAAGATGATATTCGTATCGTGCGCAAGGCCCAAACTGGCAAAAAGCACGCTCTGAGCAGACGAAAGCATCAGCAGAAAGAGCCATTTCCAAAGCGCTCCCATCCGCATGAAATAGAGCACGAGGAGTAGCACAACCGTAGCTAAGAACAGAATCCAAATCCGTGAACGGTGGCCGTGGAAGAACACCTTAAGAGGATCGCTAGCGCTGGGCAGATACGTCCAAATCGCCAAAAGTCCCCAGACTAGTGCCAACTGAGTCGCGAAGATTCCTAGCATGCGGAGACGGAATGGAGCCGACAGGTGTCTCGCCCGCTTCCTGCGGTTGCTTTTCTGCTTGATCCGCTTGGCTGGCTGGATCGTTACGGAAGAATCCGCGGCAAAGGGCAACGCAATCGCCGTAATGCTAACACCATCATAATCGCGTTCTGCTGGGTTGACTTGCGAGACTGCCATCAATTCCGATAGTGTGTTCGAAGGTGCGGTTCGTGGGATAAGACTCAACCACAGTAAATTCATCAGAACAAGGTCAGATGCTGGGACCGGTGGCTAAACCATTGGTGGATGTGCATTTATGCAGCGCTGAAAGTTCATTATAATCGCAACAATGCAGCCGTTCCTGGATCTTCAGGAGCAGAGCAGATGGTTCGCCTGGAAACGCAAGCACTCAAGGAATGAATGAAACGAAACCGCTTTGCGTCAATTATAGCAGTATCCGCACGCCTGCTCTCAGCACGTAAGAAAATCCACAACAAAATAATCTGTTGTCTTGTCCCGTTAGGATCCATTCGCATATGTCGTTTCGCTTCAGCAGATTGCAGCACACTATTGTGTTGGTTTCTGTTCGGAGTGCATACAGCTTTGCAGCCAAAAACAGTCTTATTCGACTTGCGCGAGGTTTGTTATCATCAAACTTCCGATATGCGAAGCAGCTGGTGAATTTCACTTTATCATGGCAGTAGATATCGGAACAAGAGAGTTGCTCCGAAAGAGCGAACTCACGCGTATTGCATTTCTCATTGGGCTTCAATCAAATATCTGGTCAGTTGACGGTGTGTTCTTCTTGGTTCACTTTCATACTCGAAATCTTCTCAATTGCTTGGCTTCGCCCATGAATCATTCCAGAATAAATTCACGACTGCAAGAAGTGCTGACCCTATCGTCACTTACCAAGACACTTTACCATTGGGTATGATCGGGGTGTTGGTATCCAGTGTGATACGATACTGCTGGCAATAATAAATTGAAGGCCAGTCGGAACATCATCACGAACTGAAGCCCAATCAGCTGCGAAATCTGATGGCCCCAATGAGCATCCGCTGGCGCCAAATAAATCGCATCTAGGGTTGGATCCAACTACAACGTTCTCCGTTTGATATTCGTATTGCATCCACATCCAGCCCATTGGGTGAGAACAAAGACCAGAGATACGATCACAGCCACAGGAAAGGGAATCATTTGCAGCAGATAGCCAACAGAGCACCTTTTGCACTTGAAAATCACGTCCAAATCGGCACAAACGTCATGTGGGCCAGGCCTTGCGCTGGTATTGACGTCTTGCGATGCTCAGCTGTTAACGTAGTTGTCAAACATTTCGTGCTGCTGTCGCCGCCAAATCCCAAGCCAAAGAAATGAGCAAACCCGTCGGTCTCAAAGCTCCACGAACACGGTCTGGCTTCTCATCTTGATTTATCTTCAGGTGTCACGCTTCTATCCACGAGTAGGAAATATACCGATGGGCGCCTTCTTCACATGAAAGCCAGACGATCTTCTCAGCGCTTTTGCCGCTCGATTAGACCGCAAAATATGACCAAGAGGCACTGAATCTTCTA
This sequence comes from Elongisporangium anandrum, assembly GCA_023337935.1. Classification (NCBI taxonomy): domain Eukaryota; phylum Oomycota; class Peronosporomycetes; order Pythiales; family Pythiaceae; genus Elongisporangium; species Elongisporangium anandrum. Next base: position 15,233 of record JAADXR010000628.1, read on the forward strand.
ACAAGCGCTTGATTGGACCAACAGGCCGTGACACGCGGTGCCGATCCCAATCGAA
>JAADXR010000629.1:0-15266 GCA_023337935.1 Elongisporangium anandrum
CATGCACGTCCCATTCTGGCACGACGCCACGCCAGATTTCCTCAAGCAGATCGTATTGCAGATCCAAGTGCGCGTGTATCTTCCAGACGACTACATCATTCGACGGGACGAGATCGGAGATGAATGCTATATCATCAATCGGGGCTTCTGCGAGCTACTGACAAGAGCAGACAGTTGCGAGCGAGCCTCTGCGCCGCTTTCCAAGGCTGCGAACCCCAGCAAACACGACTTACGAGGCTCGTTTAGCCAAAGCTCGGTCGTTTATGAAAGTCCGGAAGCGATTGCCTTTCAAGCCAATGACACCGATAATAATACGAAGGAACCCAACCAACGAAGCAGGAGCTATCGTGCCGTGCGTCCAGTCAGCTCATACGAGAACGTACAAACTCAAATTACCAAGCTCAGTCGGGGTCAAAGCTTTGGTGAAATGGCTCTGATCATGAATCATCAACGCACCGCTGACGCCACAGCCGTCACGTATGTTGAAATGTGTGTGCTGAAGCGGGAACACTTCCAGCGGATCCTCGTCCGTTATCCGGAAGATCGCAAGCGTGTGATGACTAAAATTTTGACCAACACAATGGTGAACAACGACATCTACAACGTTTTCTGTCCTCTCAAGAGCCTTGTCCGATCAATCTTCGGGTCCTCACCAGACGACCAATCAATCACAGCCAAGCAAGCGGCGGCTCTGATAGTTGAGGTCACCAATATCCAAAAACAGGATGGCACCTTGAAGTTTGGCGTCGGTCTCCTGCTCCAACAGCGACTGATGGGGTGCAAGGCGAAAGCGCAACAACAACAGCAAACACCGCGAGATTCCATGGATATGGAGCCCACGAGTCCATCACACGTGAGGCGCTGTCTGCCCATTACACGAGGAGATTTAAATCCGTCGGCACAATCGACTTCAAATCTTAGAGCGCGTATTGTCGAAGTGGAGTCCCTACAACGAGATATGTTTGGAGCCATTCAGCAAATGCACAGTACGATCCTTGACATGAGAACCAGTGAGAGCGAGCAGCATCAGTCGCTTCCCCTTGGTATCTCCACAACAGCACTTGCACCTTCCGCAGTGGATCAAAATTCAGCTGTGGACGATGAGCTTTCGTCAAAGATTAGCCCAGTTCAACGCTCTCGGAGGGCGCCAAGCACTGATGTCCAGGCCACTAACCAAGAACACGAAGGAGTGAGCGACGACATCGCGGATTTGGTGGCATCTCTGGCCATTGTCGCTCCGCATACCTCTCGTCGTCACGTACACATGGCGTTTGGGCCGTCCCAATCTCTTTCCCAAGGGCTGCGGCCGCTGCTCAGACGTATGGGGTCGATCGTTGGGCTTTACTCGGGACCTGCGGAGCAGATACCGGCCACTTCCGTGTCGCAGTACGCCGATCAGCTGTTCCTTTTGCGGCGCCATGGCCAGAGTGACTCGACGTCATCCTCCACACCACGGAGAAGTGACAACAGGTCTTCCAAATGATCCATTTAAATCCATACTAGCTTCCCCACCCATGAACACCGGAATGTTCTGAGGGTACTGGATCGCTAATAGATGAACTGACTTCTCACTGTGCACCGGTTTCGTTTGATCTCGAGCATGTCGAAACGACGCCGTCTCATCGCAAGCAAAGACCCTGTCAAGGGAAGTCGAAATGCGACCGACTACGCCGGCGGGGATGCGCGTGACGTCGGCGCTGCAGGTTGCGCCGGCCGCGATCGAGTTCGACTCGTTCGAGCCGGACACGTGCTACGTGGCTGCGTTCGCAGTGCGCAACACGAGCGACCGGATCTTGCGGTATCGACTCGTGCCGCCGCCACGAGCGTCTCCGTTCCAAGTGTTGTATCAAGGCCAGGACCTCGCGCGCACGAGCAATCCAACCGTGAAGATCCCGCCTGGACTGAGCGTCAAGTACGAGATCACGTTCGAGCAGCGCGCAGGTCAAGCGCACGACGCTTTGAGCGCGATGGTTCACGACGCGCTGCAGATCAAAGGAGAGGACCAGTCGATGATCCAAGTCCCCTGCGTCGCACGCCGAGCGCGGCCGGTGGTCGAAGTGGAGCCAAGCCTGTGCGACTTGGGGCTGGTCGTTCTCGATCGACGAGCAGCGGCCTATTTGACACTGAGAAACGGTGGCTCTCTCCATGGCCAGTTCGCCATCGAAGTGCTGGACGCCAGCGACCAGTCGATTGAGAACTTGCTCGCAGTCTCTCCCTTGGACGGATCGTTGGCACCGAACGAGAGCACCAAGATCAAGGTCGAGCTCGTGGGCAAAGAGCTCGGCAGCTTCCGCAGCATTCTTCGTGTTCGGATACGAGAGCAGCCACCCGAAGAGACCGACTCGGGATTTGATCTCAAGCGAATGGAGCCGTTCCAACACGAGAAGCTGGTGGACGTTTGCGGCAAGATCGTGGAGCACAACGTCGAGCTGCTGGTGCGCAATGGGCTTGCGCCAGTGCAAACGCTCTTCTTCGGTTCGCTCTTTGCAGGAGAAACCAAGACGATCGAGACCGTGCTGCGCAACAACGGCCCGCAGCCGCTGCTTTTTAAGACCTCGCTCACGTTTGCCGGCGCCAAAGCCAACGCCGGAGCAGCAAACGGTGGAACAACTGGGGAAGAAGACCGCGAAACGTACGAGCGACGCAAAGAGCTCCGCGTTTCTCCCACCGAGGGCCGTGTGGAGCCCTTCACAGAGACGCTGGTCTCGTTCACGTTCCAGCCTCGGCGCATTGACTACGAGGCGCTGCTTGAGATGGAGGCGCGACGGCGTCGAGAGAGCGACGAGCACAGTAACAATAACGATGACAAGGAAGAAGGGAGCATTGAGGCGTATTGCCCTCCTCCCGCTGCGCTCTCGGCGTTCGTATCCATCCACTGTGGCGATGTACAAGCGCAGAACTTGACGTTCGAAGTGTCCGGGAAAACCTTTTTGCCCAAGCTCGAGCTCGCGCCGTCTGGAGTTGTGGACTTTGGAGACACGTACAGCCAGGACCGCGTAGATATGCTGGTATCGCTGAAGAATGTTTCTGGGCTGCCGATCAGCTTTAAGATCCCAAAGACCGCGCACTTTTCCACGAAGCCCAGTGCCAGTCGTCTGAATGTACTGCAATCCCAGAGTTTAATCGTGAGTTTCACGCCGACCCAACTGGGCTCCTTTTCCAACACGCTGCAGCTGATCATTAACAAGGAGATCCTCACTATGCCCATCCACGTCAAGGGGCGAGCTATGGCCGTAGGCGAGCGCAAGAATCGAGAGATCGTGGGCGGACTCCAGGCATTGCCGCAGGATTTCCAGCCTAAATTCAAGTTTTTGCTGCCAACTGAAGCCAAAAAGACAAAGGGGAATCTCAATAACAAGTTTTACCGCATGCCACCGTACGAACTCGCGGGTTTGAACGGCACTGCTGCTATGGACGAGTACGAATTCCAAGGTACCAACAATACGCATCTTACCTACTGCGTGAAGGAGCTGGCTAAGCGCGCTGACCACCGCGCGGGCTACAACGAGTACCTTGCATCTTGCCGAGTACAGCGCGAGGAGAAGACGAAAAAGCGCTCGGCATTGGGGCTCAAGCAAGACATTTCCACCGCTCGACGTGTGAGTGATGACTCCAAAGGCATTGACTGTGATCTTGGTATGGAGCCACAAAGTGATGTTGCACCGCGTGACCTGCGACTCCCGTCTGAGCTAAGGCAGCACAGCGATCCTCTCTGGCTAAGCGAAGCAACTGGTCGAAACTCTGGAATGAAGATCAAAACCTTCTTTGATGAAAACAAACTGATCAAGAAGAAATTCAAGCCGCATCCAGCGACGCAGGCTGAGATCGCAGACTGCACCAAGACTCTCGACTTTGACCAGCTGGAACAAGTGGTGTCAGGACCCAAGACGCTCAACTTTGGCAAACTCAGCGTCAATGGAGTGGGTAAAAAGAGCCTTGGGGTGCAAAACAACCTCTCTCAGCATGTACTCGTGACTCTGCAGCTTCACGACGACAGTGGACTGGACGAATTGGCTGCCAAGACAGCTTTACTTTCTCAGGTCATCCCACCGCGCACAATGGCTGGCTTTGACTTGGTCTTTACGTCTTCTACGGAGCAGTTTTTCCAGAAACAGCTCACGTTCGCAATCAATGGCATCCACACGAGACAAGTGACGGTCGTGGCAGAAGTGGCTCCGATCATCGTGGAACTGACCCCGCCAGACCTGAAATTTGAATTCGGATCAACAGATATGCGGGCGTCCATGTGTTTAGACGTCACGCTTGTGAACACCAGCGATTCCACTGCTCCATTCCGTTGGAACTTGCTCAAGCCGCCAGCGCATGCTGTACCAAGAGGAGACTCGGCCAAAAGCACCGCGACGAATGCTGAAAAAGCTGCGAATTCAGCCGCGTCGTCATCTAGTTCGGGCACCAAACCCGTGTTTGAAATTCTCCCTGCCAGTGGAACACTCGAGCCAGCATCTACGTTTGTCTGCCAGGTCGTGTTCACGCCGCTAGGTCTCACAGCTTCATCATTAAGCGCAGCGCCTCTCTTTCAAGTTGTTGCTGCGCCAGGCCGCCCCGGTGGGTCTATCATATTGAACGACTTCCAATTGGACATCACTGGCGGTAGATCAGTGCCCTTTCGCTGCCAAGCGCTTGTGTTTGAATCCAAAGTGACCGTGAAGGAGAAGAAAGTGGATTTCGGCACCGTTTCGATCGGCATGACCAAGGAGATGAAGATCACACTCGCAAATGCAAGTGATACCAATGTATACTCAGGCGGCAACGTGGTGTATTACGCCAGTGTCGAGGCGTCTTCACCGGCATCGCCGAGCTCCGCTGTCGAGATTTCGCTTTCTTCCACAATCGGCAGAATAGCGGCGCAGGAATCTGTGGACATTTTGGTCAAGTTGGTGCCGCATCAGCCGATATCTCTTGATGGAAACATGGTCGTTCACGTTCAGATTCGAGGCGGGCGTAGTATTCGCATTCCTATCCACGCCTTGGTCTTGATTCCAGACGTTCATCTATCTCCCACCAGTGTCATTGACTTCGGCAATATCACCATCGGTGTCTCGGTGCCTCGCGTTGTAGCGCTGGAGAATCACAGCACTATTCCAGCATGCATGGTTCTTGATCTCAGTGTCATGGCTTCGAATGAGTTCGCGCTCGTCATCCCTCCCAAGATCCTAGCGCATTTGGACGATGCCAGCAGTATTTTCGTCCCGATAATGGACTCCACCGATCAAGCGTCAGCTGCGGATGTCTTAAGCTCGACGCCTTCTTCTCGCGATATTGAGCCCGATTCCGTGTGCCCCAAGTGGAACATCTTCGTCCCTGCCAACACAACAGTGTCGTTCCACTTGATGTTCACGCCCGTAAAGCCCGGAGAACATTCCTGCGTCCTGCCGCTTCAGTTCGTGGGCGTGACGAATGGGAAGGGAGTCGCTCGACCGGAATCAATCACGGCCATGATCACAGCGACTGCGATCCTGCCGAGGTTGCTCTTTTCAAGCGCTGTGCTTGATTTCCATCGGTGTGTCATCACGCGAGAAGGCATCCGCAAGGTGCCGTACACCAAGCAACTCGTACTTACGAACAACGACACTGCGTCCATGAAATGGCAGGTCGACACCACACAGCTCAGGCAGCCGCAGTTAACCATCACGCAGACGAAGCGTATGGCAGCTACGACGTCAGCATCAACTGTGATCTTCCATCTCGCACCCGAAAAGGGCGAATTGGCTCCTGGCGAAGAAGTGAAGATTCGCGTGAGTTTTCTGCCCATCGACGCGGCCGAATACGTTCATGACGAGATCCCATTGCTGGTCGACGATCTGTTTTATATCAATTTGAGTGTGCGTGGCGAAGGCATCCACCCCCACCTGTCGTTCAGTGAGAACCGCCTGAACCTGCCTACTGTGCCTCTGGGGATCACATCTGTGGCTAAATTCTTCATCCAAAGCACTGGATATGACCACTTGGAGCTGACGTATCGGCTTCCGCTGGATCTTTCGAAGGCGCCGATCTCTTTGCACTTCCCCAAGGGCAAAATTCTGAGCATGGCATGCCCCAAACTACCAGTGGAGGTGCGCTTTATGAGCAAGAAGAGCGTCGGATTTAACGCGCGGATCGAGTTCTTCGATACAGAGGGCAACGCGTTTTATCTCTCGATCGCTGGTTGCTCCGAGAACTGCCTGCTGACCAACTACTCGTTCCTTCAGGCGCACGATATCGATGCAGTGGAGACCCCTCGCGAAGGTGGCAAGAGCTCCGAAGAAGCTGCCTTCAAGTTTTACTCACATATTTCAAACCGCTTTCCAATCTACTTGCTCTCCTCGATACAAGCCGATGCAGAAGTAATCAAGCATAGCACCATCCAACCGTCTCCAGGGGCTTCTGACTCAGTGCATTCGCTGCCAATCGCGAACGGATTCGTGGAGATCGAATCGTCCGTTGCAACCAGTGAAGACGTGCGCGCTCCAATCGCCATTGGAGGCACGAGCATGAATGTTCCGCCGTTTTCCAGTCGCGAGATCCAATTTGTGATGCAGTATCTCAACACGCAGTTCCTGCGGACGCCCGTGGTGCGGTTCCCAGAAGATTTTTCCGATTCATTTGGCAAGCCGGTCTATGAATTGCTCGACATGTTGTGTCTGAAAAAGCCCAACGGCGGCCTGCCTACAATGGCAACCGCGGCTTCAAACTCCTCAACTGGCACCAAGTCGACCAAGACAGGCAACAACCACAACTCGGCATCACCGACAAAGAAGGATCTGCTGAGTATGCACACCACGCAATACAGCGAGCTGATCAAGTTCCTCAAGTCCTATGGAGCCATGCTGCACGACGTGTACCCGGAGCACCTGCTCACCCAAGCTCTTTATGTTCGAGCATGCGAAGACCCGCGTGCAGATCCGAGTCTGCTGTCGTCTCCAGCTCTGGCATCAATGAAATTTCTGCAGCGACGACATGCGCTTGAGAAGGAATGGCATTCTATCAGTGCTTCTGCGTGGATGAAAGTGCTGTACCAAGTGCTCAAGTGCTTTCTGCTCTACCGTATCACAAGCAAGACTTATTACCAGAGCTCTGCTGTCTCCAAGACCGAGGAGAGACTTACTCGAGCATGTCAAGGCAGCAACGTCTACAGCGAGGCTGAAATGGTTCTTCTTCAATGGATATGCGATAATGTGCGACCGCAAATTCATCAATCTGCACACGCCCCAGTAACGATGGAAGACGGTACGACTGTAATGACAGGAACAATCCCGGACTCGTATTTGCTGCACTTGCGGCGCGATTTGAGGGACAGCAGGTTCCTGTTTCATCTTCTCATGGCACATATTCCAACGCTATCCACTCAGATGAGCGACTACAACTGCTTTGAAATTGAACGGCATGCAATAGCGATGCGACAACAACTGAAACCAATCCAATTGCAGCACAATGCGCGTATTCTTCTGCAAACACTGACTACGTTTGGAGTGGATTTTGGCATCGACCCAGCTACGTTCTTAGTGCAGATGAATGCGCGCGAGATGGTACTTTTGCTGGTGCATTTGCACCAAATCCTGCCTCAGTTCATTCCCAAGGCCACGATCGAGTTCAAGGGCACGCTTGGGCAGGTCATGGAGAAGAGCATCGAGCTGAAGAACCCAAGCAGCAAAGTGCTGCAGTATCAGGTATTCCTTGATGACACTGATGCTGGTATTGCCAACATGGACGCGATCATGAGCAGCGCATTCAGTATTGAGTCAAACCAGGTCATTTTGGAGCCAGGAAAGACCATTGCGTTTGTCGTGACGTTCCGTCCACGATTCTCTCGAAAGGCAACAGCGCGGCTCGTGTTTCAGTCTGTGCGTGATAACCAAGGTTCTGCGTTGGGGTCTTCCTCTGGTGCTACCATGGTCTTCTTGCTTGAATCGAATATAATTTCGCGAAAGCCTGTGCGGATTATTCAAATTGAAACCAATACGTATGAGCGCACAGTCGAGGATATCGTGATTGAGAACCAATTCCCAGCAAATGCGAATTACAGGCTGACCATGACGCAGCAACTTGTTTCTGCTACGGGAAGTGGAGCAATGTTACCGGTGGCAACGACCTCGGCTTCAACAGATACGACTCCAGGAGCTCCAGGTACCAAGACTCTCGATCGGCGAAACTCGAAACTTAAAAAAGACGCCAACGGGAATCAAATTTCTGATGGCGGCAACGGTTCACGCAAACTCCCGCAGCAGCAACAACCCGCACAACAGCAACAACAGCAAATGAGCAAACCTCGCGAAGGTGATTTCACGTGGTGTCTTGTTTCACAACAGCCTTTCTTTCTGCCTGAATTTGGCGCCACAAACAGTACGTCGTCCAATGGCAGTGGCGGGAAGGAGAGCGTCTCCAATACTGGCAACGGCGTCGTCAATATCCGCAGCCAAAGCTCAAGCATTGTTAAACTGGAATTTCTGCCTCTCCTAGCCGGGAATTACAAGTGCCAATTGCTGTTTTTGGACGAGAGAATTGGAGAATTCATGTACGAGATCCACGCCGTTGCTCACTTGCCGCCCAGTCTTGAGACCCTGGAGTTTGAGTGTGAATCTTCAGTTTTACCTGGTTCCGCGGGAAGTGCCAGTCATCGCTTCCATTTTCTGCGTGAGTTGGTCGTGCCAGCGAAGAATCCGTTGCTGACGCGTGCACTGGTGAGCGTAGTGGAGCGATCCAATGGTCTCTTCAAAACCAAATTGAAGGAAGGGCTGAAGAAGTGTGAAGATACACACCACAAGAGCTTTCAGGTCGAGTTTAATTCGCCGTTTTTTGCATCGGTCCATTCTGAATTGATCGTGAGCGCAGGAGCCAGCGCCATGAAGTCTACAGGGGGCAGTAAGAATGGACTTTTGGGGTCTTCAAATGGAGATGGGTCCTCTTTGACTGCTCGAACAGACAGCTCCGGAACAGATTTGGCTGTTACGTCGTCGGCTTTGTCAACATCTGGCAAACCTGGGGCTAGTAAGGGTGGCCAGGCACGACTGGGACCAGTACGCACCCTCAACACGGCAGCACCTTCCCCAAACGCTGTTGTAATCGATTTCCAGCCGAAAGGAGCGGGTTTGTATAGCTGCAAACTGCTTCTTCGATCGCATCATACTATCTGTGGCAGTTGTGACCTCCGTGTTTATGATCTGGTTGCAAAAGTCAAGGAGCCGAATGTGAAAACGCTGCTGGAATTTGCAGCCCCAGCGCGACACAGTATTGTCCAGGAGATCCCACTAGTAAATCCATCGGATTCAACTTGGATTCTCAAGGCATCGTTTAGCAATAATAGCAGCGGCGTTCCATCAATGTTTTCTGGTCCAAGTTCACTGCAGGTTCCTGCAAAGAAAACAGCAAGCTATCCGCTCACATTTACACCGACATGGATCGCGCAGGAGAAAACCAGCTTTGTGCTCGTGAATCCGGCCACGCAGCAGCAATTCGAGTTTGAACTCAGCGGTTTTGGCGAAGACCCGCTTGCGCAAGACCACATTGTACTTTCGTGCCAGGCTCGTACTAGCATTCTGCATGAATTTAACGTTGTGAGCTTCAAGACAGACCCTCCCGGAGTGCAAGATTACAAGGTTGAGTCGGACCTGCGCGACGTAGTCGGCGCACCCAACACCACAGTTCCTCACCCAAACTCAACTGCCAAATATCCACTGACGTTTAGCCCACTGGTCAGTGGTACATACTTCGGCTCGATCACATTCACGAATCTGCGAACGAACGATTACATTTGGTATACAATCGAAGCGAACGTGAGTCCTCCCGAGCCCGAATCGACACTCGAAATGCGCGCTGTCGTGCGAAGCGCGATCGCGGTGGAGATTAGCTTGACAAATCCTTTAGATCACGCCGTCACTTTCGCAATCGAACTCAAGGGAGACGGACTACTGGGGCCTGCAACATTTATCTTGGAAGCTTTTGCATCGGGGGTATATGAACTTGCGTTCTCGCCCCTTCTTGTCACGGCGAGAACCACAACTGATGGAGACATAGTCATTACACAAGAAGAAGGCGCGATCTTGTTTGCAAATGACGAAATTGGACAGTTTTGGTACCGACTGCTACTCTCAGCCGAACCAGCACCAGCACAAGAGCTTGGAGACATGTGCTGCGCAGTGGGAGATGTCTGCGCTCAGCCCATATTGCTCCAAAATCCGAGTGAAAAGGAGCTTTTTTTGCAATACACCATAACAAACACGCGCAATTTCTCCATTAAAGGCATCCCACAGGAGCCATCGGTCGGAAGTAGCAACAGTCGAGGAAGAGTGATCAAGGCTCAACAGCAATCTCAGCATGTCATCCATTTATTACCATTCGGCCAAGCGACTGCGATTGTCGAGTACACCCCATCGTCGCTTTCGGATTTCGAATCAACAAAAGTGGTTTTCTTCGAGCCCAACGCAGTGAGTGATTGGGAATTCACAGTCAAGGGTCGAGGCAAGCCGCCGAGTGTGATGAAGCCCATTTTGGTTGCAGCCAAGGTGAATGAGGCCGTATCGACACTGTTCACTTTCAAGAACCCGTTTGCCGATACATTGCGCGTGGATATCAAGCTCGTGCTGAAGTCTGACGTGCCTGTTGGTCGCAAATCAGTTGGTGGGGACAGCGTATTTGCGATTCTGCTGAAGAAAAATCACGTCCAACTGGAAAGCTTTGGCCACTTGCAGGTACCCATCTCATTTATGCCGCAGTACGTCTGTGAAGCGCAAGCGGAGATAATAATCAACGGGCACGAGGAGTACGGTGAGCTTGAATGGCGATATCCGATCCATGGTGTAGCTGAGGCGCCTCTGCATCCGAAGTCGTTCGTATTTGCCTGCCAGGCGCGCGACTCGATGGAGAAAAAGATCTCGTGTGAATTGCTTGCTGTTCCACCGGATTTGCGTATGGAGCATGAGACATTCACTGTTGAATGGGAGATCTCAGCCGAGCGATTTGGCTCGCTTGCAACCTTTGTTGCAATGGAGCGAGCTCTAACAGTCACGCCATTACAGCCGGATAGTGTTCGAGGGCAAATTGTCATGCTTCCGTACCAGGTGCGCTTCGACCCGTTGCGACCGTATCGTGGCTCAATATACATGATTATCAAAAAGCAGAGTGGAGGGCAATGGCGCTTTGAGGTCGTGCTTGAGGTAAGCGATCCGCCCGTGGACGATCTTCTTTCAATCGAGTCATCTCTATACCAGACGTCGAGCATCACGTTCCAATTGCGAAACCAATTTCGTCACGTGGCCCCGTTCACTGCTGAATTTTCGGCCGGCTCATCAAGTGCGTTCACAGTGTATCCACCTGAAGGTATGCTGCCACCTTATGGTAGCGATGCTGGGCAGGCATTCGTGGTTTCATTCACGCCCATGGGCTATGGCAAAATGCAAGCTGGTCAGCTGATCATTCTCACGGAGGAAATGCAGTGGACTTTTAACGTGAAAGGCACGTACCCGGACGCCACGAGCAGCAGCAAGGGCAGCAACAGCCTGAGTTCCAGCTCTTCGAGGAACCGACTGGGTATCACAACTGATAGTTCTCCGTCTTTATCATCCGGAGCCGCAGACCAACGACGGAAGGACGCTCGAGGAAGGAAGAAGTGATAGCATTCCAATGTCCGTATCATCAAATGAATCCTGTGTAACGCAATCACAAACATAGCGAGCCATGACCGATCCATGGAGTCAAGCCAACGGAATTTCAAACTTCAGTCGAAAAATCAGTCGGAAAGAGTTGTAAGTAGTGTGGACCCCATAACAATCATAACTGCTCACATGTGAAGCGGCGCTTGCTCCTGAGAGGACGCGACGCCCGAATGAAGAGATCACTGACCTGAAGACAACAAAGCGCTTCATGTTTACCAGACCCCACAGCTGCGGAGCAATGCATAGATTATTCTCTCACTCCCTCTTTTTCTCTTTCTGTATCGCACGCCTACTCCGATTTGATACCCTTTTGGCAAACATAGAGGTAGTGGACGGCATTCGCGTCTGCTTCAGTCACTTGCACTGTGCTCACGGTGGGCTTGGGCACGGTGTGCACCGTGACCTTCCACTGCAGTTCCTTGTTCTCAAGGTAGCTCAATCGGTTGTCCGGCACGCCGTAGGACACGATGAAGTAGATGCCGTTGGGCTTGAGCACGCGGTAGATCTCTTGGCACATCTTGGCCACGTTAGCAGTCGAGCCCTCGCCGCACAGGATCGAGTCGAGCGTGCCCTTATCCACAACCGAGTCGTACGTCTCATCAGCAAACTCAAGCGAGCAGACGTTCATCTTCTGCCACTGCAGAGACTCGATGCGGTCCTCGTACTTGGTGGTCATTTGCTTGATCACGACGTCCGAGATGTCAATGTTCATGATCTTCTGGAACCCGTCGTTAACCATCTCCTCCGACAGCCGTGAGTTGCCGGCGCCGACCATTAGCACCTGGTCTGTCTTCTTCACGTACTGCGTCATGAGCTCCTTCAGGCCGCCATAGCGCTGGTACCAATCGAACTGCTCCGAATCCCTACATAGACACATCATGTGTTCGTCAGCATTCTGAACGACCAAGAGGCGCCGCACAATGGCGGATCCAGATCTAGAGCAACAGATGCAGGCCATGTACTCACTTGGTGTAGCGCTCGTCCCAGTACGTGGCCTTGCCGTATTGCGCCATCTTGCTTTCCCTTGCTGGTTGCCCTTTGGTTGCCGAATGCGCCGAGATTGCTTCCGGCGGGGCGGCGTCGATTCCCCAAGGAAAAACCTAAGAGCAAACGATGAAAAAACCTCACGCGCCTGAGTGATGGTAAAACCAAAGGTATGTAAGCTATTGGACCAGTACATAGCTCCCTACGCAAGACAGGTGCTGGTCAATTAGACTTCTGGAACTTTCCGGAGGGTGTATAGCCGGATCCAAAAAGTTCAAGGTATACACTATACGTTTTGAAACACCACGACCTTTGGCGAGGAGCTCATCGTGTGAAGAGGCACATCACCAGTGACATGGCTGTGTGCTACATCGAAGCCACATTCCACACCTGCTATTCATCATTCGTCATTGACGTATGAATCAGGCTACATTTCTCTGCACTCCGCTCAAGAACTGGAGGAAGGCGCATTGCTGAGCGCCTGGTTGCGAATTTGAGTGGACGACAGGTCGCTGCGGAACTCGGACTCATCCAGCGCCAGGAACATGTGCTTGAGTGCGGCTGGAATGCTGGAGTCTAAGACCTCGCGCGCACTGATGTAGCGGTTGGTGACCTTGTCGTCAAAGCGGCCAGCTACGAGGAAGCGGCAGTCTCGCTGGGGCATCTCATGCAGCGTCAGGATCATCTGGTGCTCGTCCATGTCGTAGTACTTCTTGTCCACAATGCGCACGGCAGTATCAGCACCGATGATGAACGTGCAGCTGTTGAACAGTTGCGACTTTTGGGTGAACAGCGTGGCGTTTGAGACGATCACAGGCCATTGTCCCAAGGGCGACGAAGCATCCACAAACTGCTGCACGCGTTCTTTGATCGTGGAGGACGCGATCATACCCTTGTCGGCATTGGCTATGGCGATCTCAAAGGCGACAGCAGTCTCGACCCCTGTCAAGCGCTTCACGAACCGCTGGGCAGCCTTTGCCAGCTCTGTATGACCCTTGTGCAGTGGATTGAACGAGCCTGGGAGAATGAGTCCTCTGAACTCAAAGTCCTGCACGACTGACGTGGTCATGTTGCCGCCTTGAGTGACGGGGGCAAAGAGCACACTGCTTAATTGGTTCTTCGCACTCGCAAGCAGAGAGAGCGGGTCGGATTCATCCAGTGAAGCAGAAGGTGACTCGTCCAACAGCAGAATGGAGTCGTCTGGGCCGTGCAGCTGGCTCATAATCTCCTCTCGCAGCGCACTGCAGCCCTCTGGATCAACTTGCGCCGTGCTTGCAAGCGCGTACACGAGCCATTGACTCACGATGTGGTCTTCCTCTGCATGAGCACAACAAGTACACAGATTAGCCCCAGTGTCAGTCCATGGGCGTTTGCCAACGCACCGTTGCGCGTGCGTCGCAGCGTCTTGTCCAGCGTCACGTGGTACGTTTGGCACCGTTGCCGCAGAAACTCCTTAGCTGCAGTAGTCGTTGTGACCTCAGTGCTGCAGACCGACAGAAAGCAGTGGTGTGGGCCCTTCTTCTCGTACGTCGTCGCAAGAGCGGCCGTACAGCCGATGCCCAGGACCGTTCGGAACCGCAGCAGCCCCCTCGAGACCGAATGCGCATCAACTGCTTCATCGTCTTCGCGTGTGACAGCTAGAGCCTCGCTCCAAGCTGCACGCGCCATGTGCTCTGCTGTCTCCCGAGAGCAGAACGAGGGCGCGAGTCCATCGGACGTCACCGGGGGCGGACTGCCGCGGACAAACCGCTGGAGGCTGGCGCGCGCGTAGGGGATGGAGAACTGGAGCATGGTGGACGAGCTTCCAGGGCGGAAGAGCAGCTCGGCCGCAGACGTACCGCCGCCGGTGGCCGCCACCACGGCCTTCACCGCTGGGTCTCGAGCATAGAGCGCGGTCAGGACCCGATCCAAGTGCATCATGAGCCAGTCCCAGCGACAGCACTCTTGTGGCAGCCGCGAAAGCAATTTGCAATTTCGTCATTTGGCATCCATCTCAAAACAGTCACTATGGTGATTCTGCTTTAGTATGAACTTGGAGATTTTTTAGCAATTAAACCCATGTCTCAGCTCTCCTCTGCACTTGAACTAACTCTTTAGCAATTCATTCGGACGCAGTTGCTTCTACTTAACTGCCAGTTTGGTTTCTGCACTGGATGTTTCCAATCCTGCGTCTCGATTGGCTCAACATGACTTTTCCATTGAACTTTTGCCCTAATCAAGCGTATCCAGTGCACCTTATTTTCGGTCGAGTACCGGTATGGGTGGGTACACGCGAGTGAATCAGTCTCCCCCGCCCACTTCCAAATCGTCGCCCGGCCCCGCATCTGCCGTCCGTGGTGCGTGGACAAGTCGAAGGGAGAGGAAGGGAAAGCCGCCGTCGAAGCGGAAGCGCTGCAGAGAGAGCGCCTGTCTGCTCATTTCCGCTCTTCGTACCAGCAGCCGCCAGCCGCCATGTCCTCGCCCGGCATGCTCGTGACGATCGCCGAGGCGCGCGGCATCCTGGCCGCCGACAGCAATGGCTTCAGCGACCCGTTCGTGACCATGACGCTGCTGGACTCGCGAGGAAACACCATCGCTGCAGCAGGCACATTCAAGACCAAGGTGCTGAAGAAGACGCTCGCGCCACAGTGGAAC
>JAADXR010000063.1:0-94253 GCA_023337935.1 Elongisporangium anandrum
ATTCTTTTCTTTAGCCACATTTTAGACTCGTTTTTGTTGCTTGAACTCGATTTTACGCTAAAACCGACTCTGATATAAGACTCGACTATAGAGGGCAAACGATGTGCAAACCACAATAACACCTCTGGATATAAAATCCAGACTGTTTCAACGCATCAAAGTACGAGTATATTACATACATTCCTCCTGCTACTGTGCACTATCTTGGTCAGCTTGAACGACCTGCACAGAGAATCCAGGAAGACTCCGATACAGCTGACCAAGTCAACGCGTTTGGAGCCAAAGCGCCAAGAGCAGCAGGTCAATGCAAATCACGAGATTTGCGGCGAGGCTCTAACAGTGGCCCACTGCTTGAATGGCTCTGCTGGCAGAGTTCGATCTTGAACGCGATGTCTTCGCTCAGACTCGCAACGAAATCGCCAGCTTCGACGCCCACAAGGAAGAGCACCTTGCTGTCTTCAGCGGCTGAAGTTCAGCCACAACCAAGCAGTTGAGTGTGTGGCTGCTCATCTTCTTCTGAAGAGTTTGACCTGCGACGAGGTGCACAGCGTTATCACCCAGCCTGATTGAGCCTCACAGCAGCGATGGCAGCACGCATGGCGGCTGAAACGGGGCATTGGCAATGGAACAGGCCTGGCACCTGCAGCATCTCGCTTTGAAGCCATCATTCAACCCATCTTTCTTCTTCAGACCTGCGGTTGACCCAATCGTACTTTATCGAATCCTTTCAAGGTTTTTCAATAAAAAATAAATGTGTGGGTTCGAAATCCCAAAAACCTCATCGACCTCGCTGAACCCCCTTTCTTTACCGACATGAGTTCTCGTCTCAGATAGAACCAAATACATTTTCTCATATCAGATCAGATTCTTTTTACCTACTCATGTCTCTAAACCGAGGTCTTGTTCGCTTGGCTCACTGATTCCATCAGCCTCCCAGAAAGCAAAGAGAGACCAAGATGCCGGAGCTCCACGTGACGCTCATCAAGGCGTCCGACCTGCCGGCCAGCGACACGGGCTTCACAGGCCGCAATAGCGACCCGTACGTGAGCTTCGAGTTGGGCTGGGAGCGCGTGCGCAGCACGACCATCAAGAACGAGCTCAACCCGGTCTGGAAGCCCTCGGAGCGCTTCGAGTTCGACGTCTCGGACGTGGACAAGCAGGAGCTGCGCGTGCGGGTCATGGACTACGACAACTTCAACGCCGACGACACCATCGGCACCATGTCGCTGCCCGTGTCCAACTTCATTGACCACGCGAACGAGGCCATAGTCGAGACCTACGCGCTCGACATCCCCTCGGAGTTCAACAGCCAGAACCGCCACAGCACGCTGCAGCTGGAGATCCGCCTCGTGATGGAGGAGCCCGGCCAGCTCACGCTGCGCGTGTGGGAGAACGAGATGTGGGAGGGCGGCGCGTGGGTGCCCGCCGACAACAAGGCCAAGCGCCACTGGTCCACGTACGACAACCAGGTCTCGGCGCATGCGTTTGAGGACGTGGCGCCACCCGTGCCCGAGGGCTACGAGTCCGAGAGCTGGGGCTTCTCCACGCGCAAGGGCGACAACATGGGGTGGCTGTACGCCAGCTCCTTCTCCAGCAGCTCGTGGGAGCCGACGCATGACTCGGGCTGCTATGCGCGCCGCCGTCTGTGGGAACGCCTGTGCACCGGCCCAGCGGAATGATATCGCTGTTATCAGGTGAAGAGAGCAAGTGCAACAGGTGCCGCGAAGAGAGATGGGAAGAGAGAGAGAGAGATTCGCCGCAGCTTCAACGTCTAATGGTCTAGTCTATAATGTGATCAATATACGTCCATTCCGAACACATATCAACAGCGGCTGGCAATAAATACGCTGGCGCAGTCCCCTTGCTGCTGACTCACTCCAAGCTCTGCTCGCATCGCGCCAGCGGCTCGTAGAACTTGGTCTCGACCGCGAAGAAGTGCGTTCGCCGCCGCATGAGCCGCTTGTAGAAGTATTTGGGGATCGACACCGAGCCCATTTTGTCCATGCACTCGAACGAGCCCAGGTTGTCCAGATCGATATCGTTGCGAACGTAGCGCGGCGTGACGTGCGTCGGGTTGATGTTGAACATGCGAGACTTCTCGCCCTTGAGCGTCTTCTCCACGCCCTGCGGGAACGGCTCCAGCAGCGCCTTGCCGTTCACGTACAGCAGCTCCGGCGCGGCCTCCGGGTCCTCGGTCGGGAAGAAGTGCGCCATGCTGCCACAGAGCGTCTCTGGGTGCTGGTTCATGTCTCCGTTCGGCACCGAGTCGATCAAACTGAGGCCGTAGGGCGAAAAGAAATAGTCCTGCTGCGCCAGCTCGTAGGCCAGCCAGAAGGACTCCTTGTCGCCCCAGGAGAACTTGAGCTTCGTACGCAGCCGCATGATGAGATCCCGCAGCACGTCCAACGCCTTCCCAGCACGCGCCTTGTCAATCAGAACGAGCGAGGAGTCCATCTCGTGGCCTGTGACGCCCTTGTACGCGAGCGATTCCTTCAGCTGCTCCGATGGCTTCGGGCCTGTGATGTTGAAGCGCTCGTAGTCGTAGTTCTCGATGAGATGATGCAGCATCTGCCTGTCGTACACGCGGCTGTTGAGGAACTTGCGAATGCGTGTCACGCGGTCGTAGAAGAAGGTCGTGCCTGTGCGCTCGTAGCCGCTGAGGTCGCGCAGATCCGCGGGATCGCGCATGAGCACTGCGTCTGCATCCAACAGGATCACCTCACGGAGCTTGGTGTGGTACATTGCAAGCGGCTTGAGCCAGTAGCTCTTGAACGACGGCGCGACCGCCTGATGGAACCAACGGGCCTCCTTGTCCTCCAGCAGCTCCGTGCAGACGTCGATGACCTCGACCAGCGGGTCCACACTGGTCAGCAGCTCCCGCGATTCGTCCGACATCTCATCAGGGAAGCAGTGGTAGACCTGGATCACTTCTTCATTGCCCAGGCAGCGCAGTTCTCGGATGAGCGACACGCCCATGGCCACGATGTCATTGTGCAGCGACAAGATGATGCCCTTGGCGTAGAGATCGTCCGTCGAGATCTCTTCGATCATGGGTCCAGACGCGCTGCTGCTGTTGCTGCCGTCCGTGCTGTGGTGCCGTCTGCCTCGCTTGTGCATGCGCAAGGGCGGCGCGATCTCGCGCAGAGTCGGATAGACCTTGGGCGGGCTCCAGTTGCGCAGCGACGGCGAGTAGCTGAGCAGCGAGACGGAGAACGATCCCATGTAGCCCAGCGCCAGACAGCCCAGGCAGGCCATCATCCAGCCCAACGTGCGCTGTCGGTGGCGAGCCATGACGGTCTTGCTTCAGTTCGCGAGCAACTGATGAGCTGCTGGTGCTTCGCGGGGAGGGATGAACTGCATAGGGAGAGAGGACATGATGCCCACTGTACAGTTGCTGACATACAGATGGCCGGTCTATGTTCAGAAACATTGTGGATACCAAAGGATAAGAATAAAACGTATCTATTTGAATGACTAGTATGGTAATTTATCATTTAGGCAAACCTCTGCATTGGCATGAAGCCATGTTGGCGGAGAAAGCGCTGCTTAATCGATCGCAAACGCTACGCTGCTGGAGCCATCAAGGTCAGTGGCTCACTGCGTCAAAATGAGATCCCGCCGTGTGCTCTTGATCCAGTCAGGATTTCATTAATAAATACATACATACGCGCCTATTTCTCTGTCTAACGCAGCCACAATGAGCGTGGGACATGCATGGTGCCAGCGGCACAACCGCATGATGGGGTAGGCACAGCGACCAGAATCGCCAGGATCCTACTCGCACCGGTCGAGCGGGTCGTAAAATTTCGTCTCGGCTGCGAAGAAATGCGACCGACGACGCATGAGCCGCTCGTAAAAGTACCGCGGCAGCTCCACGGACCCGAGATTGTTCATGCATTCGAAGGACCCGAGCTTGCGCAGATCCATCTCGCTGCGCACGTGGCGAGGCGTGACGTGCGTCGGGTTGAGATTGAACATGCGCGACTTGACGGACTTGATGGTCTTGTCCACGCCCAGCGGGAACGGCTCCAGCAGCGCCTTGCCGTTCACATAGAGCACTTCCGGGACCGAATTGGGGTCTTCAGTCGGCACGAAGTGCGCCATGCTGCCGCAGAGCGTGTTGGGATGGCTCTGCATGTCGCCATTGGGGACGGAATCGATCAGACTGAGGCCGTAGGGCGAGAAGAAGTAGTCCATTTGCGCCAGTTCGTAGGCCAGCCAGAACGCTTCTTTGTCGCCCCAGGAGAAGCGCAGACCCATGCGCACACGCATGAAGAGGTCTTGCAGCACGTCCAGTGCCTTTCCAGCGCGTGTTTTGTCGATCAGAACGAGTGAAGAGTCCATCTCGTGGCCGGTAGCGCCCAGATACGCCCACGATTTCTTGAGCTGATCGGACGGCTTGGGGCCTTCCAACCCGACGCGGTTGTACTCGTAGCTCTCGATGAGCTGGTGCAGCAGTTGCTTTCCATTCACTTTACCGTTGAGGAACTTTCTCAAGCGCACGACTCGGTCATAGAAAAACGTCGTTCCTGTGCGCTTGTAGCCACTGAGAGCGCGGAGATCGGCCGGATTGCGCATGAGCACTGCGTCTGCATCCAGCAGGATCACTTCACGGATCTTGGTGTGGTACAAGGCCAGTGGCTTGAGCCAGTAGCTCTTGAACGATGGCGCGATCGCTTCGTGGAACCAGCCAGCGTCCTTGTCCCCCACCAGCTCTGTACAGACGTCGATGACTTCCACACGCGGATCGTTGCGCGTCAACAGCGCTCGCGATTCGTCCGACATCTCATCGGGGAAGCAGTGGTACACTTGGATCACTTCATCGTTGCCCAGGCACCGCAGTTCACGAATGAGCGACGCGCCCATGGACACAATGTCGTTGTGCAGCGACATGATGATGCCTGAGGTGTATCGGTCTTCTTCCGCTTCGCTGTGGTCGCCCACTTGCTCGCTGCTATTGCTGCTATCGATGCTGCTTGCACTTCCGCTGCCATGATGGTTTAGATGATGTCGAGGATGCGGCTCTGGCATACCGAGGTCTCCAGGCTCATCCATCACAGCGCGCGTCGCCACTTCGAACCGCAGGCTCTCGCGCGAAGTGGCCAGCTGCATGGACTCGGGCGTCCACTTGGCCAGCGTGCTCTCGAAGGACGCCATGTAGCCCAGCACGAGGCACCCGAGACAGGCCGCCATCCACATGGGCGTCGTCCACCGGCGCGCAGAAGACATGGAGAAATGGCCTGCAGGTCCGAGGCGAAACACCTGAATGGTTCCATTGTGTTGGCCAGGATCCTGAGCCGGGCACAAAGCACGTACGGTGGCGTCCGTCCTGGTTATGCACCTTTTCCTGGACCGTATTCTGACGTGGAGTGTATTTTTGCAATGAGATATCGCATATCAGGTCTGAATATGTCATTAAAGCATTCATTGAGAGCAGATTCGTGACAAAAGAGTGTCCAACGCCCTGTCTCTTTTTGTATTTATTTGGCGCACCTAAAAGAAACGGTATTATATTTCACAGGTGTCAACAGCTGCTTCCAGGCAACAATCGACAACCTACACCTGACTGACTCAGCAATCAGTTCAGTCGCGATCCTCCGACTGCGAGCGTGCGCGAATGGAGATCCTCGAGGCCTCGTCGTCGCTTGAGGACTGCTCTTCGGCGTCGTCCATCGCGTTGGCGTCATCATCTGCTGCCGAATCCTCCATTTCGTCGTCCTGCATGATCACAGTGTGGCCCGAGAGCCGGCCGCGCTTGGATCGCACACACATGATGGTCACGACTGCGGACAGCGCACTGCTCATGACTGCGACCACCACGACCAAGTAGAGCCACGTGGCGCTCAGTGTGGACGCAGTGGTGGTGGA
The DNA here is from genome assembly GCA_023337935.1 of Elongisporangium anandrum. NCBI lineage: Eukaryota > Oomycota > Peronosporomycetes > Pythiales > Pythiaceae > Elongisporangium > Elongisporangium anandrum. The sequence goes on from JAADXR010000063.1 coordinate 5,869, forward strand.
GAGAGTATTGGCGACCGTTACAATGCTGTCGGCCGTGTCCTGCGACGTCACGTAGCACTGGTAGGACTCCAGATCGCTGGCGTTGGTCTTCATGTTGGCCACGCCCTGCAAGTCGCTGTCGAACGCCTGCGCCGTTACAAAGCGACGCACCATGTCGGCGGCAGCATCCGGCGCGTTGTACGGAACCATGTGGCCAGCGTTCGCTACCACGAGGTACGTCAGGTTGCCGCCTTGCTGTGCAAATCCGGCCGGATCGCGCTTGCCGTCCACGTTCCACGTGTACTTCTTGGCGTCTCGATAGACATCCGCGGCGTCCCAGTCCAGCGTCAGCAGCAGTTTCTCCGTACTGAAGTGGTTGCACATCATATCCCACTGCCCATTGTAGAACAGCACGCGAAGGCCCTGGTTCAGCATGGACTGCACATTCGCCAGCGTGCTCACACCGTCGAAGTTCTTCAGGCCGCGGTACACGCCATCGCTGCAGACGTCGAACTTGAAATTCTTCTGCAGATTCGCATGGACAGCCTTGCGCACAGCTGGGCGGTTCAGATACTTGACTATGGCCGCCTGTTCGACTGGGTACGCTCGCACGTCGCGCACATACTCTCTAATGTCGTAGAAGTTGAGATCCTGGTGCTTGAGCCCATTGCGCGCCGCATTCAGGATCAGATTCATGTTGTCAAAGCACGACGGTGTGTAGAAGTTCCCATCCAGCAGCGAGTCCCTGCAGTCCGCGTAGCTCGCCTTGAGCGACCGCACCTGACCGTATGTGAGGAGGCCGACACCGTGTGCGAACTCACTGTAGTCGTACTGGATCATGGGATGCACCCAGCCATTGCCAATGCCGACACCGGCCAGTTGGATGCGAATCGTGCTGTCGTTCCTTGCGTTCTGCTTAAGAATATAATCGGAGAACTGCGGGATGTATCGCCCCGCGTGCGATTCGCCAAAGATGTAGACCATGCGTGACGTTTGCACTGGAGATGGGTCAGCATCCTCATCGCCATCGCTGCCATTTGCTGAGGTCAGATACTCCGGATGCCGCTTCATGAACTTGACGAGGAACTCATGGAAGTCCTGCGCCAGTGTGGTCTCGTCCGTTCGGTACGTGTTGCGCTTGGTGTACGACATGCCTGTGCCGACAGGCTGATCGAGAAACAGCATGTTGGCTGTGTGGTGCCAGCTGTGAGGATTGATCTTGATGTTGGCGTCATCCACGAGTTTAAAGGGCGAAATCCCACTGCAATGACATGCTGGAGGTGAGTGTTTCAATAGCAACAAGAGTGTTTAGAGTTCAACACTTACAGGAAGAGACCTTGCATGCTTGAGCATCCAGGACCGCCATTTAGCCTGCATTTGTATCGTACGCATTCACACATAGATGATTAGAACGGATCAAACGCCATTCAAGAAGGAGATCTGCTCACCAGATCACGAGCGGAGCTGTCTCTGGGGCTTCGGACGCCACAAAGTGCCAGTAGAAGAGGTTGTCGTGCTCCGAAGAGTCCAATGCGATGCGACCGGCATGGTGCACGATCTTGCTGCCGGCTTCCAGCCCAGGAAGGCTCTCGACCAAATCGCTCTCTTCGCCATCCAGAGTTCTTGTCTGCGCCACGTCACTGTCGCCTTCGACTTCCTGCAGAGATCTCTCCTGCACGTAGAGCGAATCAGACGACGGATCCACCACGTGCAGCGGCCTCACTCTCTGCGCAGCCACATGGGACGGCGTCCAGACGCTCAACGCGCACGCCGCAAGCGCCAGCAGGGCCGATACTCTCCTCATCAGGTGGCGGTGCTTGGCTTATCAATCAATGCGCTAAATATGGAGCAGTTGATCGATTTTCTACCAATCAGAAAACAGATAGGATCAAATGTACTGGAATGAGTGAAAGCGTTACCAGTTTGTATTGGTTTTGCGTTTTTGATCGCCGATCTGATTCTGCTGCTCATGAGATCTAGGAACCAGAGGACGCGGGCGCTTCTTGGCCAGTGCCGTTGCCCTGCACTCGTCGACGCACTTCCTTCTTCTTCTTGATGATCTCTCGGTACAGCCGCTCTCGGTAGTCAGCAGCCGAGTACTTGGTGTTGTCGTCCACCACGATCTGCATTGGCCCAGGAGCACTGGGCTCGTCCTTTTCGTTGTGGAACTGGGCCACGTACGGATGCTTGAGCGCTTCTTCCACTGTAATGCGCTTGGACGGATCAAACTACAGCGAGTAGAGTGAGTATTAGTACGGCAGCATCAATAGATAACAAGGCTGTGTGCTCTTACCCAAAAGCACTGCTTGATGAGGTCGAGAGCTTCTGGCGAAGCTTTGGGAAAGAGCTCTTCCAGTGGTCGCTGCTTGGGTGTCGGCAGGCTTTCCAGCATAGTGTTGGCGAATGGAGACTTGATGCTCTCGATATCGTCCGCTGTCGGTGGCCCTGTGACGTCCAGAATGCGCTCTAACTGGTTCATTGTCGACGTTCCGGGAAACGCCGGTCTGCCTGTGGACATCTCGGCCACGATGCAGCCCACAGCCCAGACGTCCACTGCCTTGGTGTATCTTGTCGAGCCCAAGAGAATCTCTGGCGCACGGTACCACCGCGTTGCAACGTAGTCTGTGAGCACAGGATTCGGCCCGCCCATCTCGGATACTGATCGACAGAGGCCGAAATCGCACAGTTTCGTGTGGCAATCCGAATTGAGCAGCAGATTGCTGGGCTTGATGTCTCGATGCAGCAGCTCGGCTGTGTGCATGTACTTGAGCGATTTCAGTAGCTGGTATAGTATATACTTCTTGTGGATGTCTTCCAGTATATTGGCTCGTATAACGGCGTGGAGATCGGTCTCTGTTGTCATAACGTCCCTGTTAGTCTCACATGAAATAGAGGCTAGAAGAAGATAACGCACCCATGAAGTCGAAGACGAGATAGATATCTCGGTCATTGTCGGCCTTGACGACGTTCTGCAAGCGAATGATGTTCCCGTGGCCGTTGAGCTCCTGCAAGTACATGACTTCGCGGAACGTGCGTTGAGCGTCCGTCGCGTTGCGAAAGGCGTCGAAGCATTTCTTCAGAGCCACGACCTGACGCGTGTTCTTGTCGATCGCTTTCCACACGATGCCGTACGCCTGTCGCATTCTCAATCAGCTCAGTCTCCAGAAGGAACGATCAGTATACACAGACAAAAGAACTCACTCCTTTGCCGAGCTTTTGCAGCAGCTCGTACTTGCGCATGATGTGCTTCTCCACTTCTTCACCCATCTTGACGCTCCTTCCTGAGCGCTATGAGGCTCAACTCAGCACAGATCGATGCGCTTCTGGTGACGCTGCTCTCGTTGTGCCCAGCGTTTCGTTCAAATCGGGAAGCTGGCCAAAAATAACGCTAACTCACTCCAATTTGGCGTGCTTCCGTCGCAAGAAGCCAAATATGGATCAAGCCGTGTTCGCTGCTCTTACCTGCCGTCGATGGCTCAGAATACTCGCTCCTGGTCTTCGATTACGGAGACCTGCATGCACACCATCGCATTTTCAGTCAAACAGCAGCTCAACGAACAGAAAAAAGATAGACAGACAACGCCTTCCAACAAAAAGAAGCCCCGTGGACGGGCGTATCATTTACTCGTAGATATCATCGTTGTCGTTCGCTCCGCCGCCGCCGTAGCCCTCTGACAAGCTATCCATGAGGAAGTTGGCCGCAAGCGCTTCGTTCTTGTCGCACGCGAGGTACGCCTGCACGGCTTCCGTGCGGTCAAAGCCCATGTCACACAGGCGGTCGACCGCGGCAGCTTCTTCTTCCGTGAGCATGATGCGGTGGCCGCCACCGCCGCCGCCGCCCATGCCTTCCATGCCGCCCTGGCCGCCCATCGAGGCCATCATCTGCTCCATGGCTCCAGGCGGCAGACTGCTCAGCATCTGCGACAGACCGCGCAATTGGTCGGCAGTCATGCCCATTTGGGCAGCCATCTGTGCCTGTTGTTCGGGGGAGAGCGAGTCCACGAGCTGCTGGATCTGCTGCGGGGTGGGCACGCCGCCAGCGCCCAGACCGCCGAAGTCCGGGACGCCACCGGCACCGGCCGTAGCAGCCGCCGAGGGAGCCGAGCCGGTGCCAATGGGCTCGTTCAGCATGCGCACAAACTGGTCCTGGTTCTGGTGGATCAGGCGCAGAAGCTCGGGGCTCTGGCTGCCAATCTGCTGCAGCACCGTGGGCAACGCCGCCGGGTTGGACTGCACCAGCTGACGCAGCGCATCGAACTGCGGGTGGTTGCGGAGCGCCTCCAGCGAGCTGGGGGCTTCAGCCTGCGCGGCAGCAGCGGACGGCGGCGGTGCGACGGCCTGCTCCGGGATGCCGTTCATGAGGTACTCGACGGCGCGGTCGGGGTTGTTGAACGCAGCTTGGAGAGCCGAGCGGACTTGGTCTTCGGGGAAGCCCATCTCACAGAGCTGCTGAACCGTGGCGTTGACTTGTTCGCCCTGCGTCAAGACCAGTTCATCAGCATCACGCAATACCACAGACAGACACCGGATTCATCAAACGTACCACCACAATGCCGGGGGCAGACGACGCCGTGGTCGCAGGCGCAGCCGAGGGCGTCGATACAGCAGCAGTCGTGGCCGTGGTGCTGCTAGAAGCCGAGGACGTGCTGGGAGTCGCGGTCGCGGCAGCCGCAGGGGCGGGCGTGGGGGCAGCAGGCGCCGCCGGAGCAGCGGCCGCAGGCGTACTAGCAGGAGCAGGAGCCGCCTGGGCAGCGGGGGTAGCCGCCGGCGTCGCGCGAGGGGCCTTGGGCTACAATCACACGGTTAATATTCGCATCCGAATCTATCATGGGACCAAAGATTCCATCACGTACCTTGGTCACCATGACCACGAGAAAGTCGTTCTCCTTGACGTTGTACTCGGACAGCGGGCTCTCGTCCTTGAGCACCTTGCCGGCGTGGATGAGCTTCTGCTGCGCGGCCGCGAAGCCATGCGCGCTCTCGATCTTTCCCTTCACTTCCTGCACCTAAAGATACGCCCGATCCGTCAGCATCTCCTTCCCTCGGACGCTGGATCCAGACGCCGACGGCCCTTGAAGCCACAGCCACCGCATCTAGAGAGACAGGAGACGCACCGTGTCCGTGAGCTCGGCCTCCAGGGGAAAGGCCACGCCCTGCAGCGTCTTGACCGTGAGCTTCATCTCTCTCTCTTGTCGTGGGGGGAAAGCCTTTGGGTTGTTTTCCACCGTTTGTTCGCTCCTTCTTCTTCAATCCCTGCGTATGCCGATATCCCTGCTTAAACGAATCCTTCCAGAAGCAATAGATTGGAAAGTACAGTCCACCCTCCCTAGATGGAGCATGCTCCTATGTCATGCTCAGGATTCGATTGGATATTAGCAATGCCCTGTAGATGTATGCATCCGTCACGCTCGACCTCTGCGGCTTGAGCGATCTGCCAACACCTTCAGGTGGTCTTGAAGAGTGGAAGAGGCACGACGGCACTATTGGCTCTCGGTCCACAAATAGAGCCAACAAGACCGTGGTTTTCACTAACTGCATGCTATTGCCACAGTCATGGCCACCGATCCACGGACAGACAAGAGGAGTCAAGTTGGCGTGCTTGGAGATATCCTACCAGCCAAAGCCAACTCAGAAGACCAATTCCCGCTCCAACTGCACGTACATGGCCTACGCGTGCTGGCTGGGACTGTTACTCTGGTCTCGCTGCTGCTTTTAATCACAGGCGTCCTTCTCCATGGCGTGAAGATCTCGACCTTGGACGCTTCGCAGCTGAGTGACGAGGACCGACGGGCGGTCCTGGACCAGTACAATTCGTACTCTGGCTCGATCGCGTCCATTCTGAGCATGCCCTTTCAACAGCTCCCTGCCATGTTGCTGCCGGTCTTCTTCCTGTGCTTCACGACGCACGCTGTTCTGGCGGAGAACAAGTCCTTGGTCATGGAATGGGGGCCAGTGATCTCCCTCGCGGCTGTATCTTACGTACTTGGTCTCGGTCTGAGCTCTTTGAATGTGCAATTTGATTCACCGCAGATCGAGTTTAATATGGCGGCCACGGACCTCATGACTCCGCGAGCAAACACCAGCAATTTCTCCACTATCAACTACCTCACGAGCACCACGAACATCGCAGGCGTGCCGAGCACAGATACGGTTCTCCGGAGTGCGATCGTTCCATCGATCGTGACTTCCAAGAGCTCGTGCGCCAATATTGGCATTATGTTCACCCGAAAGCCGGAAGCATCCGTTCGATTCGGATTCCCGCTCAACTCGTGGCTCGACTCCTTGCAAACGAAGTCCATCGCGAGTTCCAGGTCGTTTAAATTCTCTATGGACGACGATTTCACGACCCAGCAGGTCGATTTGGCTCGATTTCCAAGTGGGGATATACGCAAGACCGCCGTGCTCTTGACCTGCGCCTTCACCGCCGTCCTCGAACAATTCATCAGCGAATCGAGATTTATCAACAGCTATGCTGACAATTTGACCTCTATCCTGACAAAGGCCATCGATTCCCCCGACGCACCAAGTCTGCTCACCAACATCCAGAACGCTGTCAGCAACGCATCCATTATTCTAGATGAGGTGGATGCGCAGTGGGACTTTAATGCGAGCAATTTCTGGAATTCCATCGCGACGGCGGAGATTACAGTTGAGCTCTCGAGCTTTGAGATATCTCCGCAGATCTCATTTGAGGCCGTGACGTTTGAGCTGCCTTTGAAGATGGATACCAGTGCTATGGAGGATTGGCTGGCAGTAAACCACTGGGGCAAGAAAGGAACGACCGAAACGACGTTTAGATACGCTTGTACTAAGATCGGATGCGTCATAGGCATGCCCAATGCCGTGGGCACGAACCAAGACCAGGTGCGGCTTCTTCCGTTGTGCGCAGACGGAGACGAGTGGCGACCCAACGTGCTTCACTACCAGGGCGAGTGCGAGACCATATCGAACTCCTCTGTACTTGTCTACAGCCTTGCTCGACACATAGTTACGGAGGAAGGCGTAATGGACAATCTCGAGTGGAACGGGAACTTGACGCTGAGCAACGTGCGCCCAACGTTCCGAGCCACGGTCGGTCGTTTGGCTTGGACCACGGACGATCTTGCATCGATGTATGGGTCGACCTGCACCCAAGGGGTGAACTGCCACGGTCTCTCCTTCCAGCTTGACGATGGGCAAAGGCATTTAGTGCTTGGGGAAGATCATATCCCGATACCGCAGCAGTCCGCTTTCTATGACGCCTCACAGTGGCAGGTGCTGGCCATGGCTAGTACGCAAATCGACGACGCGACGCAAGGCGATATCGTGGGGTACCGCTTAACTGCTGAATATTCGGCTATGATTCACGAAGACACACTGCCTGACGAGTTATGCATTGCCCTGGCCGATGACTACGTCAGTGATATCATCGAGCGTCATATCTACTCAAAAGACTCCATGCAGCCAGCCTACACGGCTGTGCTCTTTTGGCTCTTCCAAAACGCAGGAGTCAAGCAGATCGCGACCTCCGAGGCTTCCAATAGTTCAGGTGTACGGCTCTTATTAGATGGCAATCGGTCGTGGATCTCAGCCCATGCTGCGATGCCATTCGTATCAGCTTGCGTTACCTTTGCTGGATGTGGGCTTACGCTGATACTCGGGCTGCTAATTGCTTACCGCTCTGACAACCAGCAGCATCAGGCTGCACTTGCTCACCAAATCGCCGCACACAACGTGAGCGCCGTGCTAGCCGATGCGAATCAGTTCCCACCGCTTCTGGTAAGTGTAGGCGTAAAGAAGCAGCAAGTCATGGAGCCACATAGAGATTCGTCGATGACATTGGATCCGATCGACCGATTTGAAATCTTGCAGACAACGATTATGCTGCGGGACCGAGAAACTGAGACAATACGAAATGTCGCCATCGGAAACTGCAGCAACTTGACGCCGGACGAAGTCAAGCCGACTCGGGTGGGATTTTGATTTTGATTAGAATTTTAAACTCACGATTGGGCTTAAAATACCAGAAAAAGTACCACGAACCTGATAGAAATGCCAATTTTCTAGCTGAAATATTATGATTGAAAGCGAACATTCCTCGATAATTCGGCGAAATAATACAAACTCAGTGTCGCACTAAGAAAAGAACTCTGGCTAGCATGCCTTAAAACAACGGCCAAGACAAGCTGATCGAAGTGGTGTGAGATTGTACCATCACACAATGGTGTTGTTCAGTGCCAATCGGCTACAGACTAGAAGAGCCAAGCCGGAGCGTTTGAACATTTACCTGCAACAGTCAACGTCGATGCCTCCAACTGCATTTGGTCTCAATGCTAATTTCAATCACTGGCATCTTCATCAATGGCGTAGAGATCATTTGATGGTTCATTTCTGAGTGACAAGGACCAACGTACGTTGCCGTACCAGTACAACTCGTAATCTGACTCTATCGCGTCCTCTTTCTCTGCTTGACGCACGCTGTTCTGGCGGGAAATAAGTCCGTCACGGCTATTTGGTCTCCTTCAATGTGGAAACCTCGCAGCCACAGTGAGCACGCCTTCTAAATGCTCCGCCAGGTTCCACGTGCAAATTTATGCATCATACGGGATTGCTGAGCTATCGAATCGGATCCGTTACGCCAGCCGCTTCATTAATGTTGGAGCTCGAGTGGTTTCCGATCGGTTGGCGTTGAGCCATCGGAGAGCCCCTTTCGATTCGAAACAACTATCAAGAGATCATGGTTTTCCATGAGCTGCAGAAGTTAAAACTGCTTTTGCAGCAGTGCAGAAAATCCAGAGGGACACGCCTTTTTGGAAGCGGAGTCGAGTAGAAGTTCATTCGTAGATTTGATCAGAAGAAGCTGAATCGAAGGAAACCCTCCGCGCCGCGCTCTGGAGTAGCCTAATCGAACTACGAGTTGGGTTCGCGTCCCCTGAAAGCCTCGGAACGTGCGTTCAGATCAACAGCAGGTTTCAGTACAAAGAGCGACGTTGGACGATTTAGCATCATCGAAAATGAAGTCGTTCAGCACTACTCGCCCCGTGGATAACAAGACCCAAGTCGGAGGAATTGAAGATTTACCAGCAAATCTAAAAACAGGCAACCAGTTTCCACTCGAACTGCGCGTGCATGGATTGCGCGTGCTAACTGGAACCTTTCTTATGGTCGCAGTGATGGTTTCCGTCACTGCCTTCTTTTTTCAAAGTGTGAAGATCACAACCGTGAATACTTCGCATCTGAGTGACAAAGAACGACTCCAGATATTGGATGACTACAATTGGTACTCGGGATCCATCGTATCCGTTGTGAGCATTCCGTTCCAGCAGTTTCCGTCCATGTTGTTGCCGGTTTTCTTCCTGTACTTCACGACCCATGCTGTGCTAGCGGAAAACAAATCCTTCGTAATGGAACGAGGCCCAGTGATATCACTTGCGGTGGTTTCTTACATGATCGGCCTGGGATTGAGCTCTTTGAACGTGCAATTCGGTTCACCGAGGCTTGAATATTGTATTGTGGCCTCGGATCTCGTGGAACCTGAAGTCGACACTTCCAATTTTACAGACTTCAATTACATTACAAGTATCACACACATTGCCGGTGTGCCTAGCACTGACACTATCCTGCGAAGCGCTATTGTACCGTTGATGGAAACGTCCGAGACCACTTGTACTGATGCTATGGATAAATATTATCGGAAGCCTGAAGCGTCCATCGAATTTGGATTCCCACTGAACTCGTGGCTTGATTCGCTCCTTCCCCAGTCCATTGCGAGCAACACGTCTTTCAAATTCTCCATGAGTGATGATATCAACGAGCGGCAAGTTAATGCGTCTCAGCTCCCCAATGGCGATGTGCGCAAAACCGCTGTACTCTTGACCTCCGCCTTCACCACCATGTTCGCACAATTTGTGTCTGATGGAGACACGTACATATTCAATTATCACGATAATTTGGGCCCCATTCTGGACGAGGATATGAACTCCCCCGACGCTGTGAGTTTGCTCACCAATGTTCAAAACACCATCACCAATGACTTACTAGTGTCCAATATTTTCGATACGAATGTTTCGAAGTGGACCTTCTGGGATTCGATCGAGACATCCGAAATTACAATCGAACTCTCAAGCTTTGAATTATCCCCCCAGGTCTCGTTTGAGGCTGTGACGTTTGATCTGCCGGTGAAGACGGACGTAATGGACTCATGGATGAGCGATCAAGGCTGGATCAAAGACGGCGCGACACAAACCCATAAGGGAGCCTTATGCTCTGATCTCGGGTGCATCGTTACCGTGCCGAATCTGGCAGGTAGAAACCAAGACCAGGTGCGACTCGTGCCACTGTGTGCTGGTGAAAACGAGTGGGGAACGGACAGGCTTATATATCCGGGCAAGTGCAAGACCGTATCGAACTCGTCTGTGCTGGTTTTAAGCATCGCTCAGAACTTTGCCACCGATGAAGATGATGAAGTGAACTTGGATTTTGAATATTCTGAACAAGTATGGATAATGAACGTTAACAACCCGCGTACGACGTTTCGAGTCACGGTTGGTCGCTTGGCTTGGACCGTGGACGATCTGGCATCAATATATGGCTCAGAATGCGCTGAGGGCGTGAACTGCCGCGGTCTCCATTTCCCACTTGCCGACGGAAAGAGGCATGTGCTGGTCGGAGAAGAGCATATTCCCGTACCCCAAAATTCTACTTTTACTGATCCCCCGCAGTGGCAGACGTTGGTCAAGGCGAATACGCAGGTCAACGATGCAGTGAAAGGATACGTCGTGGCATATCACTTTCCCCCGTATAGGGTAGCAATGTGGAATAAAACCAAGCTTTCTGATGTCTCATGCAGTACTCAGGCCAAGAACTTCGTCAGCGATGTCATCGAGCGGCATATGTACTCCAAGGATCCCGTGCAGCCGGCTTACACGGCTGCGCTCTTTTGGCTCTTCCATCACGCAGCAGTCAAGCAAATTGTAACGACAGAGGCTTCCAATTCTACAGGTGTACAGCTCAAGTTCGACGGCAATCGCTCGTGGACTGATGTCCAAGCTGCGATCCCATTCAAGTCAGCTTGCACCACTTTTGCTGGTTGTGGAATTCTATTGGTTCTTGGTTTGCTAGTCGCGTGGCGTTCGCGCAACCAGCAGCGCCAGGCTTCTCTATCGAACCACATCGCCGCGTACAACATCAGCGCTGTGTTAGCCGATTCGAGACAGTTTCCACCACTTTTGGTGAGTGTTGGCGTGAAGCAGCAGAGCAAAACGAACAAGCCCCAAATCGATTCTTCGACGGCATTCAATCCCATCGATCGGTTTGAAATCATTCAAACGACCATCATTTTACGTGACCGACTGGACAAGTCTGAACATAAAGTCATCATTGGAGGCGGCATCCATTCGATACCGGACGAAGCAACGGAAATCGAAAATTCACTGGTTGTTAGTATTAAGGATACAGAGTAAATAGGCACCAGCTCGTTAAAGCGATCGATGAACGCAAACAACTCCATGGTTGCGAGATAGAAGCACATACTGCCGCTAATCCAAACATTCATTTACTAAATTGGGTTTTGCTTAGAAGGGATTCTGACTTTTTTAGCAACCGGGCATAAATTTTCACTGTAGCAACACCAAATCGACTCTGCGCCATTTCCCAGTGGCGATTTGTCCAAGACCGCTGTGCTCTTGACCTGCGCTTTCACCACCATGTTCATACATCTTATCCACCCAGAACATTATTTGACTCCCATTCTGATCATTTTTTCCGACGCTGCGAGTCTACTCACTAATAGCCAGGAGTATGTCAGCAAAGTATCTGCTACACGTGGGCAACCCGCATTCTGGAGTTCCATTGAGTGGCTGGAAATCACAATCGAGCGGTCAAACTTCTTCAGATCTTGTTTGAGGCCGTCACTTTTGAGCTGCCGGATCACTATATCAAGAATGATACGACCGAAACCGCTTATGGTGCATCGTAAGCGTGTCAAATATCGTAGACAAAAAGCAGGTCCACGTGCGGGTGATTCCATCGTGTACAGGAAGGAATGAGTGGAGAGCTGATAGGACACATATCCTCTGAAGTAAATGGGGCCCAGCGTTGTTGTCTCATGTCTGATTAGGCATTTGTTAGCACAGCTCGTCGCGGAATATGGATTACCGCCAGCAGCCAAAAGATCATCGAGAACGCTTCGATCCAGTTCAATGACTTTGACCACATTCTACAGATGATTCCTTTCGTATATGTCGACTGGCATAGAGTTTGGAATTCAAATGCACATTGGCAAGCTGTCTGAATGAGTCAGCCCGCACAGGAATATTCACATTTTGAACGGTTGTTTCACATTCAGTCGTCCATAGAAATGAGTTCTGAAATCAGCCAGTGAGCGTGAGAGCCGGAGCACTCTCATACGGATTCACTTCCAGCAACTTTCGCTGGTTCTCAACAACGACTCTCCGCACACTCATGCCCTGTCGATAGGATCGGAGCCCTTACCCGACTGCTTGACACCGACGCTTACCAGAAGCGGAGGAAATTGCTTTGTGTTGGTCAGCAGAGCGTTCACGTTGTGTGCGGCGACGTGCCTCCCAAGCGCAGACTGATGCAGCTGACTACGCGAACTATACGAAATCAGCAAGGCAAGAATCAGCGTGAGTCCACAACCCGCGAGCGTGAAACAGGCCGACATGAATGGGGTCGATGCGCGGGTTGAAATCAACAAACGGTTGCCGTCCAGAACGAGTCGCACACCGGTCGTATTCGTAGACTCAGTCTTGGTGATCTGCTTGACTGCGGCGTTTTGGAAAAGCCAGAAGAGCCCTGCCGTGTAGGCTGGCTGCACAGAGTCTTTGGCGTAAATGTGCCGATCGATCACGGTGTTGATATAGTTGGAAGGCTGAACGTAGCAGGTATCGTCTGTAAACTTGTTTTGATGGTATTTTTTCCTTGATTTTGCACTCAAGTGGTAATCCAGTACGTCTCCCTGCATATCTTGATGCGTGTTAGCCATGACCAGCACCTGCCATAATTTATGATCAAAACGACTTCGGTGTCGGAATGTATAGCTCTCCGAGCACCAAGTGTCTTTGGCCATCGCCACGTGGGATGTAAAGCCCATTGCAAGTTGTATTTTCGGTACAATTTGAGCCATAGATCATTGCAAGATCTGCAGTCGGTCCATGATAAGCAGCCGACTGTAGCACGGTACGTCATACGCGGGTTTTTCAAATGCCAGCTACGTTGATCAATGTCCACGACGCTATCGTTTGCAGCAATATGCCGGCCGAGGCTGTAAATCAACACGGACGAGTTGGATATTGCCTCGCATTTTCCCGCGGATTATGTCAAGTCAAATTCCCACTCATCCGCCCCAGTGCATAACGGGAGAAGTCGAACCTGACGTCGAGCCAGCCAAACGCGCCCATTTTCAACCTGGGCACCAGATGAAAGACACGATCGAAGCATTGATAGCAGTAGCAAAGGCGCGGTATTGGGGCAAACCATTAGCAACTTTATTCACAGGCCTTACGAAGAGAAAGTGGCCGCTGATGCACGCGAGAGCGTGAGCCCCTTTTAATCAGCGGCGTTTCGTTCGTTGCCGTGAGATGGTGTCCCTGCCATCCGCGCCGCAAGTCCAGAGCCTGCTTCGCGTGTGTACCGAGTATATCGCAGAAATACATCGGATCGCCAGCGGCCATGCAGCATAACGACTGTGCTATCGACTCCTGCTGCTAGGAGTTCAGTTGCTCCTCCACTTCGTAGTGAATGGCATGAGAACCGAGCAGGATCGGCTTCTGTGGCTCGGGCTGCCAAGCGAATGATTGCAGCCATGAGCTTGGCGGGCAGGACCGTCGATGGTCGAAGTGAGCAGATCGGATCGGTTTGTTGTAAGCCGACAGCACTCGCGTTTTCCAGGAGAAGGATCGCGGCTTTGACTGGACACAGTACCGCTAAACCTGAGCACCGAAGAGATCGCAACGTAGTTCTTCCTTCTTGATCGTTCTTGCTTCCTCGTAGAGTGATATCCACAGACTCTGCTTGTGATCTGAGTGCTGTTGGTTGTCCAAGTCGATCTCGAACGATGACGTCCCGTACTTGTAGCGTGTAGCGCTTGTGTCGTCCGTTCACGGCTAGATATTCGGCGCTCCGGAGCAGAAAGAAGAAGCCCAGCATCGCAGCCCCACCAATGACGCGATGCTGGGCTTTCTGAAGGTCGAGTTGGCCGATGATCCAACCGAGCATAGATCTGGTGACTGCTGAGCGTGATGTCGGTGCTGGACTGGCTTCGCGCATGCCAATGAGCGGGAGCGCATGTCCTGGTTGGAGCTTGGGTTCAAATCCGGCACCAATACGATGATACCAGCGGATATGGCTGATTTTGGATCGAACGGCCTGGGCAGAGATTGGGCCATGCTGGAGGCCACCGGTCCAGCAATGAACGGCGAAGAGAGCCAGTAGTAGGGATTGTGCTGCCGGGCGATCGACTGGCAGCCACTTTGAGACGCCGAGGCGCATGCAGAATGCGCACCACTGGTTCCAGGTTCCACGGTACTGGCGTTGGGATGACTGGGCAAGGGACCTGTGCTGAAGGGCGAGAAGTCGGCTGAGTAGATCTTCCGTATACGATTGTCGACCTTGACCTGCGTCCAAGAATTGGTTAGCTCGTGCCATTGACGAAGTCGCGACCCCTCCCAAGCGCGAGAGCCGAGGTCTGCCAGAGTGTTGGATGCACCTGGAAGGTGTGCAGCGGAAACGCGGAGCAACCAACGCCCTTCGACGGCTGCTAGGACGCGGTTGAGTTCTTGAGCCAGCGGATCCGGGTTTCCTAGGTTGTTGCACCATGAAACAGCCGATCGATTGTCGATCCAGAACCGCACGTGGGTGAGACCGTTTACATTCTGGGGTGTCCATTGAGCTCCCCAGCAGAGCACAGCAAGCGTTGCACTTAATTGCTCGCGTACGTTTATCGAGAACTCTCCACGGTGAATCATAGCGCGCTCTTGTGTATCAAAATGGAACCGTATAAATTCGAGACCAGCTGGATGGAGAGCACACAGTCCCGAATCACTGGCATCCATGTAGATGGGCACATCCGGAGGGGGCAAGTCGGCAAAAAGGCGTAAAGGCACGCCATGCAGCCGTCCATATTGAAGGATGTGTTCGAACCATTGGAGGTCGAGGCGCGCATTGTCGGATATAGCAATGCGACCAGCTCTCGGAGCACGGCGGTGAAGTGCTGCAAGGCGTTGAAAAAATGCTTTTGCTGGACGAATGCACGAGCACACGTGTCGAAGCGAGCCGAGTAGTTGACACAGCTGGGTTCACGACGTGTCTGCTGCACCGAGCATGGAGCGAACCCGAACCAGGGCTTTTTGTATCTTTTCCTCTGGCATTGACACCGTACGCGCATTGGTATCCCAGTCTAACCCAAGCGCACGTGCTTGAGTAGACCATTGCGTGAACTTCTTGTTGTTGATTGAACGTGGGCCAAGCACTGCCAGCATTGCAAGGCGAAGTGATGTTTCGCATAGATCCAGACGATCACCTCGATCCTCCTCGACGAGTACATAATCGTCGACCCAGTCGTAGCAATAGAATAGCTCGGTATCACCGTCGCTTGGCCGGAGGCTAGATGGACTCTCGCGCTGCACAAGAAATGAGATTGCAGATCCAAAAGCGCCATAGTGTGCTGGTGATCCCGTCCATCCAAAAGGCAGTGCAAGATCGATGACGACTGCACGTCGTTCTGGCAGGTAGCCTGCAAATCTGGCGCATACAGTTGGGTGGCCATGGAGATGTCGAAACGCAGATTTCACGTCCCCCCTCATGATCTTGATCGTGCGAGCTGAGTCAGCAGCGTTTTGGGTTTCAATTCTTCGCGCAATAGAGCCAACATGGACGTATACCAATGATGGTAGCGAGTCTTGGTCAGAGTGATCATTTGTTGATCGTCCACGAGGAAATGAAAGATCATGAATAACACGTGCTTCGAGAGAGGGGTCCGCATCGGCCTTGGGTACACATCCAAATGAACTCAGCTGGAGTCCTTTCCAATGTGTGATTGCGTCGACGTCAAGCAACATGTAGGTGCCAGCATCTTGACCTTCACGAATGCTCCTAGCCAGAGCATTGTCTAACGTCTGGGCAGACCTATGATTTGTGAACGTCGCAAGATTACTGAAACTGGGTGCTTCGGAATTAAACTGGTGATCGACGCCATCTCGAATGGTTGCGATGACGCGATCCCGGTGAACGTAATCGTGGAGAAGCCACTCAAGATGGTCCGAGCACAGCGCTTTGTTCGGGCGCGGGTCTGCACTCGTCTGACCACGCCACAGGCGAATGGTTGAGTCCAGAGAGAGTCGAGCTCGTCTGACAAGATCGTATAACGTTCGTTGGGCCTCAGAGTCAATGAGGTACCTCTGTGCGGGATCGATGCCGGTGCTAATGGGCATACGGGAAGGTGGTCGAATACCAACATCAAGGAATGCAGAGACCCTCCGGGCGGTTATGGCCTGCTCTTGTTTGACGAGTCGCGCTTCTAGTTGCATGGTAATGAACTCGACTGTGATTCGTGGAGCACAAGACACCGTGGCCAGTCGTCTTGGGCTTCAGATATGGTGGAGGTCGGAACGCAGACCTCCAAGCTTTTCCGTCACGTACGATCGAACAACCGGATCGAGTGAGGCTGGAAGGAAATGACCGAGAAAGGCATGGGTGCAACGATCTGGAGACGGCGAAGGGCACCCCCGAGCAGACAAATAGCGTAGACAGAGCTGCTTGCCATTCAAACGTGGTGCAGCAAGCGCCACTTCGTTTGGCACCGGTCGTTTCAGAGACAGTTTCGACGCAGGTCGAGTTGCACAACTGTTCCCTTGACTATCTTGCGCGTCTCTTCGGATCAATTGATGGCTGGGTTGTTCAGCTCTGTCGATTTAAGCACGAAACCGAGACATTTTAAGAAGGATTCCATTGAGCTCAGAGTCTTGCATAGAGAAGCGATTGCGTAGGTCGAGTCTGGTTGACGAGCCATGGGTGGTGTCGTGCTCCGTCGCAAGACGGAACGCACCAAGGACGTTGCTGAACCAGAACGCAAGAGCCTTCACCTCTGTCGGAGACCATGGAGCATAGTCATTCAGTTCATCAGCGAACTCCTTCGCTGCAGAGACCAACCGTCTGGTGGGGCCGTCAAAGAACTCGTCGGCGTATGATCCCAGAATACTGAGCGACCCAATAAGGTCTTCGTGACTCGGATTGGACGGTATTTTGGGGAGGTCGACTTTAACGGAGAAGTTGCGCAAGTTGAACGTGTTGCCGTCCGCATAATCAAGCTGGGCTGCCAAGTCAAACCGCCGGAAATGTAGGATCGACAGTCCGCAGACACCAAACTGAAAGTCATAGAGGCGGCTCATAATAGCCGGATGCGGGATAAACTTCGTCGCTCGGGATGAACGCGCATGCTCGATGAAAGAAGCAGGGGTCTTACCTATGTGTTCTTCTGTAGTAATGGTACGGTGGATGGCTTGCTGAGACGAAGACGGGCGGAAGCTGTGCTGACGGTCAGTGCGCTCATCCAAACCAGTATCAGTGTCTACCAGATCGGAAACACAGTCAAGTCGGGGACGCTTGGCAGGACGACCAAGCTGATGCAGCTGGGAGGCATAGTGTTGCAAGAGCTCTGGATATTCCGATAGGGCCGCCATAATTCGAACTTGGACAGATGGCTGCACTGCGTTGTGATCGGTATCCTGTCGATCTGGATGGGTACGCTGTTCACTGCCGCGACGCAAGGAGACGTCGTAGGTCACCAATTGGATGCTGATTTGGAGACCGTATACAACTAAAGCAAGCTTCCGAGTGGTTTATGCTCTTCACAGTCCTCGAACTTCGTCAGCGATGTTATCGAGCGCCACATCTACTCTAAGGACTCTGTTCAACCAGCCTACACTGCTGCACTCTTTTGGCTTTTCCAGAATGCGGCAGTCAAGCAGATTGAGCCAACCGGATCTTCCGACGCTACTGGTGTTCGACTCTTGTTGGGCGGCAATCGCTCGTGGATCACGCAGCAATCCCTTTCACTTCAGCTTGTGTCACCTTTGCTGACTGTGAGATCACGTTGATACTCAGCCTGTTAATCGCGTATAGCTCGCGAAACCAGCAGCATCAGGCTGCTTTGGCGAGTCATATCGCCGCGCACAATGTGAGCGCTGTGCTGGCCGATACAATCCAGTTCCCTTCGCTTCTGGTGAGTGTTGGTGTAAAAAATCAGCAAGGCAAAATAATGGAGCCCCAAATTAATTCATCGACAGCATCAGATCCGATCGACCGGTTTGAGATTATGCAGACACATTGCGTAATCGACTGGATATGACTGTGCGGGACGTTGTGCTCGACAAGGCGATACCGGAGGAAGTGACACAAATTGAGAGCTCTGCAGTTGTTGTTAGCATCAAAGAAACGGAGTAGAAAATTATCACCAAATTGAAGATTCTATCCGGATCAAGGCCACGGCTATTCGTCTGCATTGCTCTCTTCTATAATGGCTCCAAAATGCAATGACAGCACTATCACAAGATTCTAGGTCAGCTCATTGCATGTGAGTTACTAGTGGACATGGTGAAGAATTCACTTGGAGACCGTCGTCGGAAGCTGCAAAATGTGCAGCCTTCCAAAATCCTGCTGTTCGTTCAATGCCGAAGATCGCGTCAGTTCTCGATATTTTGCTCACTTATCTGTGTAATGGTTACCGTGTAATCAGTCCCAAGACAAGTGGATTTTTTGTATTTTCTGGAGGTCTGGCCACGAAAATGCAAGGTTTTCCCAGAAAATTCAGGAGCACGTAACCTCCAGGCTGTTTCGTGGGTCTCGCTTATTAAGAATTGGGCCGTTGAAGCGACATCCTGAACAAACGGTCCAGACGGTTGTTACTTTACCAGCCAATGCTTGCATGAACTCAATTGAAATGAGTTGGCAACCGCCATATTCGCATTTGTGGAAGAGAGGCAAAGACCGCAGCCGGATTTTTGCGCTGCCATGGCGAGTGCAGTGAAATGGTACAACACCAATCGCATGCGCAAGAAAAGCCGAAACAATGAAGACCTACCAGCTAAGATCAACAGAAACGATGAATCCCCACTGCAAGTGCGTGTGCGTGGCCCACATGTGCTTCTTTGGACGCTTGCCATGGTCACGCCGCTGGTTGCTATCACGGCCGTCTTTTTGGGAAGAATCGAGGTCGAGACGTTTGAAGCTTCGACCATGAATGACGAAGATCAGCACACCACTCTGGACAAGTACAACTCGTACTCAGGCTCTATTGCATCGATCGTGAGTATTCCCTTTCAGCAGCTCCCGGTCATGCTAGTCCCCGTCTTCTTTCTGAGCTTCAAGGCTCACGCCGTATTAGCAGATCGAAAGTCCTACGTCATGGAATGGGGCCCATTGGTCGCTGTCTCCGCTATCTCTTTCTCGATCAGTCTGGGTTTGAACTCTTTGAACGTGCAGTTTGTACCAAGCCTTGAGTTCAAAATGTTGACCACTGATCTCATGGCGCTGCCAACGAACACCAGTAACTTTACAGCGCTCAACTACATCACGAACACCACGCACAGAGCAGGTGTACCCAGTACCGACACGATTCTGCGAAGCGCGATCAAGCCACTAATGGGGAAATCCAAGACTACGTGCACTAAATTGGATAACTCTACCTTCTCAATACTGAACCCAAATCCGAAGGCGTCCATTGAATTCGGATTCCCGCTCAACTCGTGGCTCGATTCTCTCTTGCCCGAATCCATTGCGAGCTCCAAGTCGTTCAGCTTCTCCATGAGCGACGATTTCACCAATCAGCAGGTCGATCCAGCGCAGTTCCCTTGCGGCAACATGCACAAGACTGCCATGCTACTGGCTAGCGCCGTGTTCACAACTGTCGAACTGTTAACGACAGATATCTTTTGGCTGGATACCAACTATGCCGATAGTTTAATTCCTAGTCTGGAAGAGAGCCTAAATTCTCCTGACGCTGCAAGCCTGCTCTCAAACATCCAAAGCACCATCAACAGCGTGTCCAGTATAATTGCTGCGGCCGATGAGGAGTCGAACATTAGTTTCAGCAACTTATGGGATTCCATTGCGACATCTGAAGTCACAATTGAATTATCGAGCTTCAATTTGTCTTCCCAGGTCTCGTTCGAAGCCGTGACATTTGATATGCCCATTATAGTGGAGATGAATGATATATTTCTATCGTTCAGCGAGGACAACACGACCGCCATTTCCGATCGTCCATGCAGTGACCTCGGATGCATCGTTTCCTACTTCAATTCAATCCAGGACCAGGTGCGGCTTCTGCCTTTGTGCGCCGGTGAAACTGAGTGGGAGGTAAACATGGTTTCTCATCCAAGTTCGTGCGATATATCCAACTCGTCTGTGCTGGTCTTCAGTCTCGCACAACATCTAGTTATGGATGAAGGTGTGTTGGATGCTGACACTAAGAATTTGACGTTGAACAGCCCGCGCACCACACTCCAAGTCGCGGTCGGTCGCTTATCATGGTCAACAAAAGATCTCGCAGCGTTCTATGGGTCAGAGTGTGCCAAAGGTGCGAATTGCAATGGACTCCACTTCGCACTCAGCGATGGAAAACGGCATTTAGTGCTCGGAGAAGAGCACATTCCAGTGCCAGATATGTCTGTGTATGGTGACACCTCGCAATGGCAGGTGCTGGTCTTGGCGAACACAATGCTGACCGATTTCACTCGAGGAGTAGTCGTAGGCTACCACTTAAGTGACAAATCGATGGCAGCATACAATGAAAGCAAGTTGTCGGGTGACCAGTGCACTATTCGGGCGTCGAATTTCATCAACAATATCGTCGAGCGTCATATCTACTCGAAGGACCCCGTGCAGCCAGCCTACACGGCTGCGCTTTTCTGGCTCTTCCAGCACGCGGCAGTCAAACCGATTGAGTCGTCCAATTCCACAAACGTGCGCCTCGTGTTGAACGGAAATCGTCCGTTGATCTCAGTTTACGCGAGCATCCCATTCGCATCTGCTTGCATCACTTTCGTCGGATGTGGACTGACGTTGATACTGGGCTTGTTGATCACTTGGCGTTCGTATGATCAACAGAGCCAGGCTGCGCTGACGAGCAAAATCGCCGCACACAACGTGATCTCAGCTCTGTCTGATGCGAACCAGTTTCCTCCACTCTTGGTGAGCGTCGGCTTGAGGCAGCAGCGCAAATCTGTGGAGCCCCGAACCGATCCTTCGACGGCGTCAGATCCGATCGACCGGTTTGAGATCTTGCAGACGACGTTCACGCTGCGAGACCGACAAGCCATGACTGTGCGGACCGTTGTAATCGGAAGCTGCAGCAAGTCGAAGCCGGAGGATGTGACGCAAACAGAGAGCTCACTGGTTGTTAACATCAAGGACACGGAGTAGTAGTACATACTCAAGGTTGCTACAGTACTTGTCATCCAGTGCAATAGGGAATGATTTTCTTGATCGAAGTTGCGTTAAACACCGACTTTGACTGACGATCACCACAACAATCTGGACCAAGTAAAGCCACTGTTGTTTGCCTGAATTGCTCTATTCTAATATGGTTCAAAAATGCAATCGACTCAAGTATCCGTGGTCTGCTCATCGCTCTTCACAGCTGATTTGCTCAGCAAGCGCTCCGGTGTGTTGACAATGGAGAGGCTGTAGCTGCCATCTTTGTGGGATTGTCTGAGCTGCAATCCCCAATCGGGACCATACGCGCGGAAGTTCTTGACTTCACCGTCCACGAATGGGAACTGCTTTTGCCAAGTATCTGCTTCCGACTCTTCCAAATAGAACGCCAAAGACGAGGAATCTGCTTGTGGTGTCTCCGTATCGGACGGCGTGATCTCCAGCAGGATCTGCGCACTGCCGATGACATTGCCAATACCTTCAACTTGCAAGCTCATCCACGTCGCTAATCGCTTCGGCACCATGACCACTGGGATCTGCAGAGGCGTTTCGCCCTGCTCTTCCCGTTCGCTGTCCATGCCGTTGCTCGCCATAACCATCACGCGATCCTCGTCATCATGATTCACGACAACCACACCGACAGCACCGAGACTCGCTGCATGAAGTGCTTTGGTTTCAAAGAAACACAATCCGCGCGTGACAACCACGATCTTCCCTTCGACGTCCTCACGAGTGTTCGTTAGAGGACCACACGCGTCTATAGGTTCTGCCATGACGACACCGGCGCGTGGGGACCGGTACGACACATTGCCCTCCGATGCAGAACCAAACGCCGCACCGACGCAAGGGAACTCGTGCTCCGTCTCCGGTGTCGCCACATCCTGTGCCAGTCCAACGCGAGATGCGGTGATCCCGATGCTCAATTGGCATCGGCGGCGCACGGAGAACGGTTTGTCCTTGACCACATCGTACACCTGCTGCGATGCGAGCTTGATCGTATTGAAGTTGATCTTGGGGGTTTCACCCATTCCCTTGCCCCAGGAAACCAGCATGCGGTTCGAGTCCGTCGCGCCCGTGGTTTCGAGCCAATCGCCCGTCTTGTCGCTCACGACTCGCAGACATGACTCCAATTGCTCAATGCTGAAGTAGCCCAGTTTGTCGCCCCCGAAGAGTCTCGACGAATCCTCTTTTTCCTTCTTCGTCAGCTCTTCTGCTTCTTTTTCGCCCAGCAGACGCTGGATCCAGGACTCGTCCAGCTCCGTGGTGTCCACGACCTGATCCAAATGGCTCTGCAACTGCTTCTCTAGCTCCGGTAACCAGTTGTCGTCAAGATCATGCACGACTGTGGACTTCATCAGCTGCTTGGTCACGGGCTGCTTGCACCGCTCAGTCTTGTCCACGACTCGGCCTTCATAGTGAAGCTGGTAGTTAAACGGACTCCAGAACAACGGTGCGCTGCACTGCAGCACTGGGAAAGACTTTCGCTGCTGTTCCTCTTCTTTCTCTGCTGTTTGGCTAGATGAGGCAGCCTTCTTCGCAGCAGCGGCTTCAATTGGCGGAATGATCGGAGGTCGCTTGATGATCGGATCCACCAGCTTGGCTGGTAAAATCGGGAACGGATGTGCCTCCGTAGTCATGACGTACCGTCCATCGCGGTAAAAGTGGGTCGTGTTGAACAGCAGATACAGGTACTTGCTGGTCTCCGATAGGAAGAACGACGGCATGTCGTCCTCCTGCTCCTTCGTGTCGATATTGGCGATCGTGGCGTACCCACACTTGGTCTTGGCGTATTTCTGCAGCGTATGCACGAAATGCGCTCCAGCTCGCAGCCAGGACGCATCCTGCGTGGCTTCGTGCATGTAGAACGTGGACTCGATCAGCTCTGGCCTCAGTGGATAACTCGCCCCTCGGCCACGAATGGGGCGCCAGTGTAGCACGTTAAACTGCTCAGGCACGAAGCCGTACTCTCGCCAGATGCGGTAGAACGAGTTCATGGACCGCGAGGCCGAGTGCAAATGACCCAGTGAGGCCTGCATGCCTGGCCAGAACGCCGCAAGGTTTTCAAAGACCACGTGGCCATGGCCGCAACCTGTCCACATAGACACGTCGCCGTACCAGTCGCCGTGGAGATTGTGAGTGAGCACGGCCTCGTACACGATGGCGAACATCTCAAACGACTCCTCATCGTTGAACGTCATGTACATCTTGAGCAGGTACTCGTAGAAGGAGTCAGAGTTGGAGCCAGGGCCCGACGTCGTCTCGACCCAATCGCCCGACTTGGTGTCGATGTGTTTGCCCAGCAGTCCCAGAGGAGATCGGCGCTGGAAAAGAGCTCGAACGGCTCCACGAGCGGCATCAGCGTATTTGGGATCGCCCGTGAGCACACTGAGCATCGTGAACTCCATGGACAGCGACCCAGCGCCTGCAGTGGACGCGACGGTGGTCTCACCCTTGGGAACGCCGTAGCGCAGGTTCACAGTGCCGTACGGAATGCCCGTGGGTGTTTTGAACGCCGGCATGAGGCGCTCGCCCAGATCGATGGCCAAATTGAGCAGGCCGTCCTTGTATTCCCCAGGGGCGTACAAGCCCAGTGACTCATCCAGCGCCAGCAGATGCGCCGATAGTAAGCCTCCAAGCACGCGGATCGTGGTCTCGAAGACCGACACTTCGGTGTTGAGATTGAAGTTCGCGCGCGAGAGCACCAGCTTGACCGCGTGCTGGAACTGCTTGGCGTCCTGCAGCAGCGCCAGCGTATCCAGCGTGTCGATCAGCGTGAGCATGCGGATCTTGCCCAGCTCAAAGCTCTCGCCTCTGCACGAGATCGGCCGCAGCACGTCCTGCGGGTACGCGTGGGTCATGTAGCCGTCGTAGGCGTGGTAGAACATGTCCTTGACGGTCTGCGCCAGCACGAGCCGCTCGTCCTCGCTCACGTGCGTGGACGCGCCCATGACGTACTGGTCCTTCTGCACGAGTCCGCAAGCCACTGGCGTGCACACGCTCAGCGTGTACTGACAGAGCAACGGCTCCGAGACCTGCTCGATGTACGTCTCGTTGGCGCGGAACACGCAGCACTGGTAGTGAATCGCCACGGAGCGGTTGGCGATCACGCTTTCAAGGCTGCACTGGTCTCCGTGCGCGTAGATCTGCTCAGCGTAGTAGCCCGAGATGTCGGCATTCCGCACGGCCGACTGGTTCTTGACCGGCAGAATGCGCAGCGACGGCGCCGGCTCGTGGCTGAACACGCCCAGCAGGATGTTGGTATCATTGCCATTGGTTGGATGGAACTGACGTACACTCTTGCCCTCGCACCACTCGTAGTGCCACCAGTTACCGGCCTCGTGGAACTGCAGACAGGTCGCGCCCTTGAGATGCCGTCGGAAGCGGTTGGTAAACCAGCGGAAGCTGTTGCCCGTGAGCGCGCGCAGACCGTTAAAGTGCGACAGCTCCTGCGACTGCGTCTGCTCTTGTGCACCGCGGACTCTTGATGCCAGAGACAGCAGAGCTGCGAGTACCAGCAGCAGAGACGCAGCCGGCCGCCAAGGTCTCTGCTTCATGGTGCCGCGTGTTATTGCAAATTGCCATGGAACTACTCCCGCTTATGTCAATATCCAAACTCAATACACCCCGTATCCGACAAGACCATATACACTATACATGGTATACGTGCTGGGTTACAACGTAACCCTTCTTTATCGAAAATGGAGCTGCGAGGCGATGGCGTCAAGGCGCTGCGTGTGTATCTGGAGGAGCACGGCCACAAGCAGCAGCTGCAGGATCAGAAGCATGAAGCAGAGGGAGACGTCATGACCGCGCGTGAGTTCCGTGCGGCTGTGGAGACGCTGGCACGGCTGCGCAAGACCAGTCCCGAGACACCGCGTGTGGCTTCGTTCCTGACTCGTGGCAGCGGCATGCGCGTGCATCCGGTTGTCGAGACAGCAGCAGCCACTGATAGCAAGCACGAAGAGCGGATGCGCAAGCGACGGCAGAAGCTGTTGCGCCTGGAAGAGGAAGCGCGCTATGGACGACTGGTGAAGAACGTCCAGACCCAGAACGCCACACATGAGCTGCAGCGGCATGTGACCTCCGCCAAGCATCACTTGTCCATCGGCGCCAACATGATCGCCGCGCGCATCACAGCATTCATCGCAGGCTACATGATCGCACGTGCATTAACCCCCATCGAGACCACGGTAGGCCTTGTCCATGAGCTGCAGTCTATTATCCGCTGGTATAGAAGGCTAATGCGGTGTACCCATGATGGACTCTGTAGCGTATCCTGGCCGGACTGAGTGGAGCCATCGTGATGATGGTCATCGAGATGGTCCTGTTCATCACGCGGGACACCAAGATCCAAGTGATCACGCAGCAGCAGGAGAACCAGCGGCGAGGCGTCTTCTAATCCATGAGGAACACGAGCAACTGTGGGATGGAATGCTGGGTCTAGCTCTCTTTCTCTGTCTTGTCATTTCTTTTTATTTGCTTTTCATCTTTCTCCTGCACTCGCGTCGCTATCGTTTCGCGACGCCAAACGCCAAACGCAATTCCTTTATCTGTAAAAAAAGAGAGACTCACGCACGTCCACTCTGTCCATCGGGCTTGGTCCCCAACCTACGAGACGATCTTCTTCCGTTTGCTCTGATCCTCCTTGCCTCGCTGGATGGCCGTGATGCGGTCGCCCAGACTCAGTGCGATGCCTTGCGTCTTACTTCGGATGCGGATGTAGCCGGCGATTCGGCCCTTGTCCTGCTTCTCCACACTTAGATTCACGAGCGCGTCCTCGCCAAAGACGCTCTTGGCGTACAGGTTGGCTGCGAGGAAGTTCGTGTCGCCGCCCAGCGAGGCCGTGGGCGTCATGCAGCGCATGTTGGTCTTGTCCACCACGTGCTGCAGGAACTGGAAGACGTTCGTGATCTCCGTGTTCACGGCCACCTTGTTCTCCCATTCAAACTCAGCCCACATGGCTCGGAAGGCCGAGTCCGAGCAGCTCGCCGGCTGGATGTAGTCCATAATATCGAGGTGGATGTCGTTCAGGTTCACGTACGTCTTCTCCGAGCCGGCCGCCGTGGCGTCGTACACGATCGTGCCGAAGATGTGGCCTGTTTCGGTCGACGAGACCTTGATGTTGGCGCGAATGGTGCGCTGGTCCAGCGGACCGATGGTCTGTGGAGACGGTCGCTCGACAATCTTGAGGTCGCCGATGGTCGAGAGGTCCACCGACAGATTGTTGAGCGTCTGCGGCAATCGGTTCACGACCAGAATCTCCAGCACAATGTCGTACTCGTGCACGGTCACGTACGCCTCGGCGTACACAGGGTCGGCGAAACCTGTGAGCTGGTGCACGTGGCGCAGATGGCCAGCGTACTCGTTCGAGCCGTCCTGCCCCAGAGCGCGGTTAATGTCAGCGCCATCGTCGATGTCGATATCAGTGGAGCCAAGCGCCTTCTTGCCGCGCAGCTGGCGGAAGCTGATCAGATCGTCGGCCTGCGTAACGGGCTCTTCCGGGGCGTCGTTCTCGGCTTCCAGAGCCTTCTGCGCTTCCAGAAGCTGGCGGTAGGACGCTCGGCATTCCTCCGTGATGATGCGGTACGTGGCCTGTGTGCATTGAGGATCCAGCATCACGCGCGCAGCCATCAGAATGCGACGCGTCGAGTCTTCGTCGATCTCGTGCTTGCTGGCCTTGGACTGGCCGAATGTGATGATCGCGCACATGTAGCGCACCGATTCTACGTGCAGCTGCTTCAGTGGGCCGCCGCTGGCAGCACTCGGGTTGCCATGCGTGGCACGCAGCCACAGCTTGGCCAGCGTAGACGCGACAGCCGCGCCGAGGAAGAAGTCTCCGTTCACAATCAGCTTGCGCAGACCCAGTCCCGTGGCGTCTTCTTCGACGACCACAGCCTTCTTCGTGCTCGTGTACGACGTCTCCGTGGCGTACGTGCCATCAGCCAGAACGACGCTCTTGGTCACAGGCTTGGAATAAGCAGCACCAGAGACCTCTTCGGCTTCGATGGCAGGCTTGCTCGTAGCATCAGAGGCGAACGGGATCGAGCCCATGGCGCCAAAGATCACCTTGACAGCCTCAATGATGGACGTGTCGCTGTCCGGAGCTTCCGAGGCGTACTCGCCCAGGATCCAGAGCGCCACGCGGTAGACCTTGGCCAGCGCAATGTCCGAGAACGACACCAGCAGCTTCTGCAGAATGCTCTCGCGCAGATCCGGGTACGACTCGCACATGGCGCGCACGAACAGGATCACGTCCATGGCGCCGTCAGAGTTGAGGAACTCCATGAGCAGGTGCACGACGTGGTTGGCCACGTCCGGGAACTTGACGGCGCACGTGTGGATGGCCTGGATGAGCAGGTGGCGGTACTCGCCGCTCTTCTCGAGCGACTTGTCCTGCGTCTTGACGACCTCGCGCTTGAGGTGGTTCACCACTTCGTCGATGTTGCGCACCGAGACGAGGTCCATGGCGATCTCCAGCACCTTCTTGCAGATGTCAATGTTGGGCGACGACAGCGCGCGCATGATGTCCATGAGGATCTCCTGCAGCACCTTGGTGTGGTGCTTCTTGAGGTCGGCCAATCGGTCCAGCACGATCAGCTTGACGTTGTTGTCGCTCTGCGAGTTCAGCAGACCGCAGTAGGTCTTGGCGGCCGCGCGCACGGCCGTTGGCGCGGACGACAGCGTCACGAGCGTCCAGGCGGCTTCGTAGCTCACGGCCGGCGAGGACGAGTTCAGGAGCTGGAAGATGCAGCGCACGAAGCGGGACTTCTGCGCGGGGTCCTGGCGACAGACCTTGCGCGTCATCTCGAGGATCACGAGCGAGAAGCCGTCGCCGAACTTGGGCACCTGGTCCATGGAGTTCATCAAAAAGTTGACAGCGATCTCCTGCGCGCAGTCGAAGAGCATGAGGAACGCGTTGCGGCGCGCGCCGGCGTCCGTCTCGCCCTGGATGAAGCGTTCGATGAGCTCGGGCGCGTCCGGGATGAGCACGTCGCCGAAGGTCTTGTACATGGTGTAGACCGTCATGACGGCGTTCTTGCGCACGTACGAGTGGCGGTGGTCCAGATTGGCCTTGACCGCGTCCTTGAGCGGCTCGAGGATGTCCTTCTCCTTGATCTTGCACAGGAAGCGCAGCATGCAGCCGCGGATGTACTCGTTCGGGTGGTTCAGGTCGTTCAGCAGCGCGTTGCAGACCAGGATCATCTCGGGCAGCAGCTTGGGCGGCGCGCTGGGCTTGCCGTCGGCTCCCATGCTCGTGGGCTCGTACTTGGGCGCGATCTCCCAGTAGATCATGAGCAGCTTCTTGAGCGTGTGGTCGGTCTGCGTGGAGCAGAAGCGGATAATGTGCATAAGCACCTTGGGGAACTTCTCGCCGTGCAACAGGCCCAGGATCGCGTTCTTCACGGCCTTGATCTTGAGCTCCACTTTGGGCGACTCGAGGCCCTTGAGGATCTCATCCTGGCTCGGCGGAGGCGTCTTCTCCTGCGCGCCCGTCGTGCTCTGCTGCAGCAGCACCGTGCAGTAGCGCTCGTTGCTCACCGCGGACGCCATGGGGCCTTCTGATGCAGACAGCTTCGTGGCAATAGCTCTTGAAGCACCAAATGGGGAGGAGGGGGGACATCATCCCCCCCTCCGCCCGCCCCTGGCTTTGCCTCAGTGGCGACCGCTCATTGGCTGAAATGGACAGATCGCTGGATTTCAGTCGTTTGAGGACTATGATTGGTGGAAAAGGTGAAAGTAACCGGCGTAAGGGTTTTTAGCCAATCGGAAGGATGGAAATGAAGAGCTACACTTCCGATCAGATCAGAGCGAAAGAATGGACGATGTGGATGAGACCAAGGAGCTGCTGCGGCTGAGAGGCAACGGATCGACCAATCCAGCCACGGCGGCCGCTGTGGAGCGCCTGCATGGAGATACGCGTATCTCGCACGTCCGGTGGATGCTGTTCAGTGTGGCAGGCGGCCTGATCTACGGCTACAACGTGAGTCTCGCGGCCTCGCTCCAGTACTTGCGCGACGATCTCCATCTGAGTGCCACGCAGGAAGAGCTGCTCAGTGCGGCCGCTACGCTCAGCGACGCGACATCAATGCTCATGGGTGGGTATCTGGCTGACCGATATGGCCGCAAGCCGATCGCCATGGCCGCTTGCACCTGTTCGGTGCTGGGAGCACTCATGGCGAGCCTCGTGCAGTCCAGTGTCTCCGCGCTGGTCTTTTGGCGCCTGTGTACAGGCATCGGCAATGGGCTCTCGATCCTGCTGCTGCCCATGTACGTCAGCGAATGTATCGACGCCAAGTTCCGCGGTTCCTTGCTCACACTCTTCCAGCTCGGGTACGTGGATCCGCCTTGTCATGGAAATGAGCATGCACTCCTTCCTTCATACTAACGGGCTCTCTCTCTCTCTCTCTCTCTTGCAGAGTCAACTCTGGCTGCGCGATTCCGTACCTCTTCATGGTCCTGGTTGCGGAGAAATGGCGCATGTGTCTCGCCTTGGGCGCTCTGCCTGCTCTCTACGTGCTCTACGCCTTCAAGACGAGCTTCCCTGAGAGCATCAAGTGGTTGCGCTGGAAGGAAAACCCGAACGTTGTGGTCGACATCGAGGGTGGATCAGCGCCTCGACCGCCTAGCAGTCCCAAGTACCGTCAGAATGACCGCGATGAGCCAGTGATCGATGACGATTCCCACCCCCGTCCACGTCTGGAGCTCGCGATCGGTCTGCTGCTGGCCTACGTGAACAACTGCGTGGACGCCTCGCTCTTCTACGGCCCCGAGATCATCGCCAAGACCCAGGCCGACTTCACGCGCCGTGACGCTAACATCTTTGGCCTGCTCTGCTCGCTGGTCGCCATCCTGTCCGTGCTGTTTGCCGAACGGTTCCTGATCGACAAATACGCTCGCCGGACCCTGTACCTGCTCTGCCTGAGCGTCGTCTGCGTCTGCTTCCTGCTCAGTGGTATCATCTTTGCGCGATACTCCGCGGCTGATTTCGCGAGCAATCCAGTCGCGTCGTCTAGCATCATGGCCACTTTCGCGGTGCTCAATATCTTCGCCGCCATCGGCCCCAATACACTCTTTGTGGTGATCCTGAGTGAGCTGTTCCAGGACAGCAGCTACCGCGCGACGTATATGAGCTACTGCACGTTCACAATGTCGCTCGTGTCGCTTCTCGTGAACGGATCGTTGCTGTCGCTCTTCGAGGCCTTGGGCACAGCGTCGACCTTTATCGCATACGGCGCGACGTACGTGGCATGTGGTGTCTTCTTTGCCTTTCATCTCCCCGAGACCAAGCAGCGTCAGCTCGTCTGAAACAACTTTTGGTGGATATCCTCCTAATCATTCACCGTCTTCCTCAACGAGACATGACAGAATGAATTTGCGCAGCAGCAAAAAGTTAAGCAAACGAAAACAAATAGATATTATTGCGTCTACTGCGATCGAACATAGTGAGAAGGCTCGTGAATGCCTGAGTTACCAATGACGCCACCGACAGATGTGCTACTTCCAGGCAGTGCTCCGTAGCGGATGATGTACCGCTCGTTTTCGTGCTGTAGCTGGATGGATCGTGTCATCTGCTCAGTGAGATGGTCATTAAGGACCATAATCTTCTCTTCTTTCTGCTGGACAGTGAGAAGCAGGTCCTGAATGCGTCGTGATTGGCTCCCACTGCTTGAGTTGCCATACTTGCTGCTGTTCCGGAGTTTTGATGTATCGCTTTTTCGCAACGCTTGCAACTCAGATTCTTGTTCAGCAACCTGGCTTTTCAGCTTCGTCACTTCCTTTATTAGACGTTTCGATTCTGAGTCGTTCGACAAATGGTGTTGCTTCAAGCTCGTGTTTTCTTCGCGTAAAGCACGAATACGAGCTTTCAAGCTTGTGAGTTTCTCTTCATAAGCAATCTTGATCGTCTCGGCAACTGAATCATTAGCTACCAGGAGTTGTCGGTTCTCAAGCATTAGGTTTGAAACCTCTTCGCTCATGGCGTCAATCTGCTTTTGAACGTCGTTTGCCGCTACCTCTTGATCATATTTCTGCTGAATTTGCTTCTGCTTTTGGTGTGCGTTCTTCAGCAATTCCTTCAGATCTGCCACTTGCTGTTCCTTTCGGTGGATCAAAGAATCTTGTCGAGCTTCGCGGTCTTGATAACTTTGAACAAGCTGTAAAAGCTCTGAAAGTCCATTTTGCAATGTATTCTTTGAGCCATTTGAAAGAGCACCAAGAACCAGTTTTCTTCGTTGAACCTCTTTCGTGAAAAAATCGGTAGTATCTACTGTTTCTTTCTTCAGTGATTCGACTTGCTTCACCAGTCTCTCTTGCTTCACCATCGATAAATCGTATTTCGTCTGAAGAGCATCCAATTTGGAATGCAATGACGAGTCTTGAAGCTCAGAACGAAGAGTGCTACGCTGTTCAAGAAATCGAAATGCTTCGTTCTCTTGCTTGAACTTTTCCAATTCACGATGCGCCTCGTCCCGTTGTGCTTCTAGTTGTTCTTGTGCGCGATGATGAACGCCTGTACGTTGAGAAATCTCTTCAGTTTTCTCCACCAATTCTTGATGAGTTTGTTGTAATTCGTCTTCTAGCAGCTCCAGCTTGAGAGTCATCTCACGTGCTGCATTGTCCATATCGTGGCGAGCACGCTCCATATCTGCGCTGTGTTCCTTCATCATATGTTCCCAGTCTTGAATTTCCTGTGATTTCGTGGCCAATTCTTTTTGCAGGTTTGCATTTTCGTCTACTAAGCGCTCATGCTGAGATTGCAATGTTCGAAGTTCTCGCTCTCTCTGCATTTTCTCATGCAAAATACTTTGGTCCTTCGCAACTTGAATTTCTTCATCTACTTGAATTTTGCGCTCAAGTTGTTGCACTTTTTTCTCGAGGTCTTCGACTTGAATACTTTTAATCTTTTCAACCTCGGATTTTCCCGTAAGCTCAGCCTTTTCAGCTTGAACTTCCCCCATCAAGTGTCGTGTCATCTCCTTCTCTCGATCCAATTTTGATTGCAGTTCTAGGTAATCATCTTCAACTTGGGTCAATAAGCGCGACTTCTCACCGAGCTGATTCATAATATCTTTCTTGAACTGCTCGTGCATGTTCTTCAGCTCTTCGTGAGACTCTTCGATTTTACGCATGTCTTCTAGCTTCGTGGCTAGAGATGTCTTCTCTATTTCTAGAGATTCGACATCACGTTGAACTTCCTCCAACATTTGCGTTTGGCTATCAGCATATTCCAGCTCAGACTTCAATGCATCGAAATTGGCGGACATATCTTCCAGTTGTTGCTGCACTGCACGTTTGGACTGCTCAAGCTCGCGTATTTGATCGCGTAGCTGCATCTCTTGTGTACTTGTCTTGATTTCCAACGCCGACTTCATCTTCGTCACTTCATTTTCCTTTTCTTGAATACGAATAGCTGTATCTTGCTTCAGCAGGTTGTATTCTTTCATCATGTCTTCCAAACGCTCGGTTACTTGAATTGTTGATGCATTTTCTCTCTGTTGCACGTTATCCAGCAAACGCTTTTCACGATCCAACGACTCCAGCTGCAATTTCAATTGAGCATTCCAGCCTTCAGCAGTTTCCAAATCATGTTGCAGCTGACGGTTTTTTCTTTCTAAAGAATTAATGCTTTCTTGGCAAGCACGTAATTGCTGGCCACCTTGAGTCAGTTGCTCCTCGCGTTGTAGCAGCTGAGCTGTCACATTTTGCAGTTGAGTTCTCACTTCTTCGTTGACCAGCGTCGCATTTTGATGTTGTGCGCCCAACTTTTCGTTTGCTTGTCTCATGAGGTCTTGCATCCTGGCTTCTAATTCTCGCTTTTCCTTGTCTAAGCGGTTTGCTGTCTCTCCAAGTTCGTTCTTTTCAGTTGATAACTTCGTGATTTGAAACTCCAGTGTTGACTTTTCGTTGGCAAAGCTCATCATCTTACGGTTCAGCTCTTGTCTCTCGCTTTGTAAAGCGTGAACTTCCATGCGATGGGCAGTCTCTTGCTCTAAAGATTGCATGTGAACTCTGCCGGCTTCATCCAACTTTTCGTTCGCTTCCTTCCGCAGAGCTTCCATTTGTCGAATGAGTTCTCGATTTTCTTCTTCCAGACGCACGCGCTCTTGCTGTAAAATATCAACTTGCTTGGTCCGCTCATTGTCTGGGGATAAAAACCTTTCGATTTGATTTCTCAAATCTTCGCTTTCTTTTTTCTTCATTTCCAGCTCTTGCTTCCGGTGGTCAAGTTCACGATGAATCGAGCTACCTTCACGCTCCATCGCATTAATCTTTCCCTTCAATTGCTCTCGCTCAACAATCATTTTGGATATTTCCTCTTGTTTCGAAACTGCGGCCTGCTGCAGTTGATGCATATGTTTTTGCTTTTCCTCGTTCAGTTCGACGCGCAACTGATTATTCTGTTCATTGAGTTCACTTTGCTGTCCTTCCACCTGGGTTACAAACGCTGTGTATTGCGTCTCGAAGTCAGCCATCTGATCCTTGAGATCTTCTTCGTGCAAGCGGTCTTTTTCCATTAAATCATTGGTCAGTTGGTTGCACTGCGATTTGTAGTGATCCAGCTCCGCAATTAGTTGTTCAACATCTTCTTCGTTCGGTCGACTCGCTAGCTCTTGACGACTTGCCATCAATCGTCCAACTTCAGCTGTCTTCTGTTTGTTTGCTTCTTTCAGAGTTTCGATTTTTGCATGCAACTCTGCAGTTTCATGATTGAATCGTTGAGTTTCAAGCTGCCAATCTGCTTGAAGCCTTTGCTTCTCTTGTGAAAACTTGTCTTGCATTTCTTGAAGAGCTGACAGCACATCATTCTCAGTGCGCGCGTTCATTTCTTCGAGATGTTGGTTGTACCGCTCGGTTTCTTGCTGCATACGTTGCATCATTTCTTGCTTCTCTGCATTAAGAGCAAGAAGTTGCTGTTGCTGACTCGCAAATTTGCGCTCAAATTCAGCTGTTCTAGCTTCCAGTTCAGATTGAACACGGCTCCCTTCTTCAGTAATCTGTTCCAAGGTTGACGCACCAGTTTGGTTGTTGTGGTGCGCTTGCTCCAATGCTTCCTTCAGATCCATCACGTGTTTTTCTTGTTCACGAGACTGTTCCTTCCATGTAGTAAGTTCCTCGGTCAGAGCTGCCGCTTGCTGATGCTGTTCATCACAAAATTGCCGCATATCTGTGAGTTGCTGTTCATATGAGCTAAGGGTCTCGGATTGTTTTGATCCGTGGCTAGCCCATGCTCGCTTCTCTTGAAGCAAATTCGCTCGATCAGTTTCAAGTTTCTCCATATGCGCTTGCAACTTGTCGTTATCGGCCTCCATGGACTCCATCATACTGCCGCGTTCAGTCACAACAGTTTCGAGATCCACGTTTGCACGATGTAATTCTTCCACTTGAGTTCTCAGCTGCTGGATTTGATGTTCGGCCTCGTGCTGCGTGGCTTGTGCATTCTGAGAAGCCAATTCATACTTCTCGATCCAGCTTTGCTTTTCATTATGCCAGGTGGAGAGCTGATGTGCCTGCTGGTTGACGGAGGTTTGCAGTTCTTCATTCACTCGCTTCATAGTGGTCAATTGTTCGTTAAGCTGCTGGATTTGCTGGTTGGCTTGGCTCTTGATAGACTCGATCTCTTGAGTCGCTAGTTCGTATTTTTCTTCCCAGCTATGTTTTTCTTCTTGCCATGCTGCCAGCTGAAGCTCCTGCTGCTGGATGGTCTACAATCGCATCGAAACAATAGGCATCACACACGCCACTGCGTCGTCAGCATCTCATCACTTGCTCTACAGAGCGAGTATTCTTACATTGCCAAGGTCGCTGATCAATTCGAGACCTTGTTGCGCTTCAGAAATGGCTAGATCAAGCTCTTTTTCCTGCAAATGAGTCGTTAGATATGCCGCCATGCGAATCTCCATACATCAGCAGCGCTCCCACCTTCCATCGGTCGATATGGCGCTTTTGCGATTCCATCACAGCGCCAAGCTCTGAGACGCGCGTGATGATCTCGGGCATATGTTTGTACTCCTGTCGATGCTCCTCCTGTCATACCCAGTAGAGCACGCATATCGTTAGTCTTTCCGTCTTCCCGCACCCACACAACCAGCACCATCGTGCACGTACGAGGAAATGGAGAAAGTCTGCGAACGACATGATGGCTGTGTTCACTTTCGCGGGCGTCAAGCGCGCAGGTAGAACGTCAGCAGGGTAGGCGGATCTGCGCGCAGGCGTTGACGGCGCAGTCGGGATGTCCGTGTCCTGCGGCAGGAAATTGAACGTGTAGCTGCCGTCGTTCGGCTTCGGCTTGTCCTGTGAAGCCCAGCCGCGTCAGTACAGACACAGCGCCATAGATAGAGAGCGCGGTCTTATCCCGCAGACGCATGGATGGTGGACGTACGTGGCGGCGTCGGTGTTCGAGCTGGTTGGGCGTGCGGGGCGTTCTGGTCTTTGGCTCCACCCGCATGAAGCAACTCACTCCAGTTACCCGCGCGGGCTTTTTTGAGTTGCCGCGCGCGCGCAAAGCGAAGGAATGCCAGCTGGGTAGGAGTATTATTTCTCAGCTTTGGATGGATTAATTATCTATTCTGAGATACATATATGGTGATTTGCTGTTTACTAAAAGTAGATCTGGGTTGATGTAAAATGAAGTAACTCTCAAAAATAGTACCCTAGGGGCCGGAAGAAAATTGAGCGGGGTGTGGTATTAGAAATGAGAGGTCGTCATGGATGGGTTCGTGTGGTCCACATAAGTTGTCCTGAAAGGACGCACGAGCGGATCCATTTCATGAGCTGAAGATCATGGCTGCTCACCTGAGGAGCAGGATTGTGCTGCCGTTCCTAGCGATTGCGGCTGCATCGACAGTCTCAGGAGCGAATCAATCCTTCCCTCAATTCTCAAGCGTCAACTGGTCGCTCGTGTCCTCCGATGAGATCAACGCAGCAGACGCAGCTCTTGCGGCTCCTATCGGCTGCTCCTGTGTGTCCAGCAGGTCTGTTGCAATGGTAAATTCATATAGAGGCCTTATCGCTGATGATACTCAATGGCAGTGGATCTGGCGCTTGCACATTCTTTGAGTGCGCATGCACATGCGATTTGACGGCAGGCGCTTGCGATCCGCTTTGCTGCTGCGATAAGGAGGTAATGCTCTGTGCTTTAGTACCGTCACATTTGCAATTACTTATTTCTGCTGTGGCGGTAGTGCAGCGACACGCAGCTTGCAGCGACTGCCAGTCTCGGTCTTTGTTTGCCCAACCTCGAGACCGCAGCCTCGTCCGTCGATTATTGCGCCACCGATCTTGCCTTTGGCCAGCACAGCTCGAATGCAAGCACCATGATCGCTGACTCGGTACTGTGCGTATCAGTAGATAACAATGAAGTGGCAGGAGAGTACTATTCCAAGGCCCCGGAAGAAGATATGAGCGTGACGAATGCCTTCTTGAAGAATCCCAAGCCGGACTCATTCACGAACGTGTTGATCGATGCATCTGGGGCCGATATCCTCAGTGCTGCTTTGACAACTCAGAATGGCGCATACGCTCCGGGCGACGCGATAAGGATATTCGTGAAGTCTTCCTCCTCGGTGGTCCTAGCGCCAGTGTTGACGACGCGGTCTGCATCTGTGGGCTCGAATGAATGCTGGGACGTGAACCCCATC
Organism: Elongisporangium anandrum; assembly: GCA_023337935.1. Lineage (NCBI taxonomy): Eukaryota > Oomycota > Peronosporomycetes > Pythiales > Pythiaceae > Elongisporangium > Elongisporangium anandrum. The sequence continues at coordinate 42,918 of JAADXR010000063.1, forward strand.
AGGTTTGATCTGTCCATGGGTTCGAACGAGTGCATCCTCCGATCACTGGTCTTGGAAGCAGACTGCGTTGCACAGGACGGACGCTTCTCAGTTGCCCCCTTGGTTCAGAATGTCTACGTGGCTAAGTACCCGAATGTGACCTCTACGAGTAATCTGAATGATCTGGTCTCGATCGAAATCGACAGGCTCTCTTTGTACAACGCGACTACTGCGTCAACGGTGGATTTGCAGATGCCGTATCCAGCGTACTTCCCCGATCCTCTCCTGGATATCAACGCAAGCACCAACGTAACAACGTGCCGTGGAGCGTTGTTGCGGCTTGATTACCTTGTGCTCCACGACGGCGAGGGCCATATCGAGCGAGTGCTCGCCAATGTGACGATTGGGGATGTCTCAGTCGCTACCAATGCTCTGCATACCGACCTCTTTCAGCAGTTCAGTGTGCATTTCCAGAGTACTTATGCAATTCCAGCGTCACAGCGGTCTCTTGTGAATGGAAACGTGCAGACATATCCACGCTCAGGCAACCCAGGCTACCTGTCCCACTACCCATTGCGTGTTGGAGTGCTCGCGTCAAACAGTACTACGGATGCGATCGCTGAAATGACCGGCGGTCTCACGCTGCCAGGACCAGGCGATTGTCTTGCAGCTGATGGAGCTTTGAACTCGTTTGTGGCCAACTTCGGAGAAGACTCGCAAACGTCCTGCTCTCTGTCACTGACGGCCGATTCGTTCAAGTCGTTTTGCAAGCGTACTGCGCCAGTGCCAAACTATCTCCAGGTCAACTTCACGCATGTGGCACAGTTCGGCAATTCGGATCCGTTTCTTGTGTCTGAATGGCTTGAGCTCGAGTATGAGGTGCCGACCAAGAGCACAGCTAGCTTCACGGGTGTGTCCGCTTCGTCGGGATCCGTGGAGCTCACTTGCGACAACGTGATCACAGGCACGACGATCGAGCTGCTCGTAGCACAAGTGGGCCCTGTGCTGAATCCGCAAAACAAGGTCATCGCTGCACGAGCCTCGCACTCCACGTCCACGTGGGCGTTCTGGAACACGAGCAGCACGAGAACGCAGTCGCATTTCCTGTTCACGACCGTCAGCTTTATCTTCGTGCAGCCGACAGCGCTGGACGAGCTGATCCCTCCAGCGCCAGCTGTGTGGTTCTCCATCCCAAACGACGTCTTCTACCCGTTCATGCTCAGCAGTGCGCCGTTTGGGGTGCAGTCTCAGCTGGTGGAGCTGCTGGCGATCCTGGTCATGGTTGTCAACTTGCTGGATACCTGATAACATAGAACCTTTTTTGGCCAATCACATGACGTTATTCAGTCACTGCGGGAGACTCGCCCGAGAAGGCGAGTGTTAAACGCAGTTGTATCAATAGAACAGCTCAGTATCTTCACCAAGTGTTGGCACCCACTCACCCTTACGATACGATGGAGCGACAGATGAAGGATGGGATGGAACTGCATTGGAGCTCAAGAAGTCCCGCACCGCACTTTGCTATCGTTGAAACGTGGGGATGTGCAGGCTCATTAAGTACGCATCGGTAAAGTTCGCATTACCAGCTGGTACACGAGAAATCCGTAATTCGAAAACAAGGTGCACCCTTCTGATCCGTTTCAGAACCTGCGAGAGTTCTAAAAACGAGCCCAAAAACACGTGCAATCATCTGCTAAAGGGAGATGTGTGCACAGAAACCCAAACCCACACCCCTATCTACTGTTCGGAGGGATGGGCGACACACCGTGTTAAGGTAAAGTCTGCGTCGGTGCTGTCAAGGATGCATTCGTTACGCGAGGTTGGTCGTGACAGCTTTTCGAACACAGCCTGGCCAAATGCCGGTCCCTTCCCCTCGGTTTATAGAAATATTACCTTACCATTACATGTCAATATATCCATGAATACCTGGCTTTAGTGACATTTCACTCTTCACCCACTCTAAAAAATCGAATTGGCTGCTCTCTCTCGCCAGGCTAATCCCCACGGCCACGGCGCACAACGTGGGACATGCAGTTCATCGCGGGCGCTGCGTTCCTGTGGCCATTCGCGCTCGTGTCGGCCCAAGGCATGCGCTGTTGGGGGCCTTCGAGGGCGTGGCGGCTGCCGTGGGCGGCTGCGGCGACCGTGGCGCTGCTCGCCGTCGTGCAGGAGACGCAGGCAGCTGACGATGTGACGTGCTGGAAAGTGCAGACCGTGGGCTCCGTCCAGACCGTATTGGCCACGTCCACGGGCCTCGGATGCGCCGTGAACGTCACGCTGCCGCTGTACACGGGCAACATCGAGCCGGAGGCCTATGTGTCTGTGGCCTGGAACGTCGAGCTGCTGTCCAAGACCGAGACGTTGAACGCGCTCAACATGGCTAACCCACCCGATGCGGTCATGACGCTCTCGCCGGACAACGCAGGCGAGTATGTGCAGATCCTGTACACGTATCTGCGCGCGTGTTCGTCGCAAGCGACCTGCACGCCGACCGTGGCGCTGGACCTGGCGTCGGGTCCGCAGTCGGGCAACTTCTCGACCGCGGGCGGCTCCTCACTGTTCAGCTCCATCAACGAGGTTCAACTCACGACTGCCGGCACGTATGTGCTTGCAGCGCAGGTCGAGATCGGCGACTCGGATGACTCGACGGTCGCGTACTACTACACGGCCTTCGCCAGCGTCGTCGTGGAGAAGGACGCCCAAGAGGTGATCGTGCCAGACAAGACGACGACGCGGTGTCGCAGGAGTCTGCAAAGCGCGCTGGCGACGCTGGAACGAGACACCAGCACCAACGACAGCACGAGCTGCGAGATCGGGATCACGGTCGAGAGCGACGACGTCGCGCCCGTGGGCTCTGCCGTGGGCGTGAACTGGACTGTCTCGCTGACTCGAGACTCGACGAAAGGCATTCAGCTGCCCAGTCCGCTTGTGGCGGACGACGTGAACGACGACGGAGAGTACTACGAGATCGTGAACGCCAGTCTGACTGTCTGCCAGAGCTACACGTACTGTGACGAGTACCTGAACACCAGTGCCACGCTGGATATCCTGCAGCCAGCGACGCCATGGGCCAACTTCTCATCCAACACTGCCAAGTTCACCGTGAAGAATCTCGAGTTCGACGCCGCAGGACTGTACTACGCTTTCGCCCACGTGGTGCTCGTTGGCACCAGCGGCTCCAGATACGACGCCATGACGTACTTTGAGATCCTCGCTACCGCAGAAGACAAAGCCGCCGTGACTGAGAAGGCCGACTATAGCGAGAACAGCAACACGACGTACTGCTGGGAGGTAATGACGAATTCAGAGCAGGTCAATGTCACAGCCACCAGCATCGCGACCATGGGCGAGGGCACAAGCTGTCCGTACAGCATGGCCATGAGCCTCTCAGCTTCGACCATGACTGTGAACCAGAGCATGACCATCGACTGGCAGATAACCCAGAGGACCAACTACTCGCTCGCAGAATTTGAAGCGCTGAACCTGACAACCACGTACGACGAGGTCCCGCAGTCAAATCTCTACTACTGTCTGAACAGCACAGCTGCATGCACGCCGTTCTCCTCGGACAAGACGCTTCTGTATTCGGCCAGTGCCATCAACTTCACGGACGGCACCGTGAGCTATAGTGCTAGCAAGCTGTCATTTCCCAGCCATGGAACGTACGTGATCGTGGCTCATACGGTCGTCCCGCAGAGCGACTATTACCGCATGGACTTGGCTGTGCTCGCGACAGTCAAGGTCACTGCAGCCAGCACCGGAGCAGCTGCAACGTCGAGCTCAAGCGGCGGATCGTCCCTGACCATCATGTGGGTTGCTATTGCTCTGGCTGTGCTCATTGTCGGCGGCGGAATCTTTGGGGTCGTGTTCGTCAAGCGACGTCGCCGTCAAAATGAGACTCGTGGCACTGTCAGCTACCTGAACGGCACGTTCAAGGGCTTCCGCCAAGAGTATCGATCGCACGAGCCGACGGACTCGCAGGAGCGCTCTCCCAGTCTCATCGGGTCGGACAATTCAGGTTTGTTCTCCTACGTTCGTGCAGCTCCGTCGCCCATCGAAGACCATCGCCCGTGCTCGCTCTCGTACGATCCAGAGTCGCAGCATCTGGCACCCATGGACTTGTCCATGGACGAGCTGGGCTACAGCTTCGCGTTCCCAGAGAACGAGCGTCCGTCCATACTCCCGCCACAGGACTCGATGGTGAACTTGGAGCGAACCGGTCTGGGCTCCATGTGAGCTGAGTACCCACCATTTTTGACTTTCTGGGCAGTGAGTATATCCTATGAGACGTAAACGGCATAAGCAATTTTTAACACTGTGATGTCAGAGAGCGAGACGCTGATGAGATGGGAGATGAAGGTCCATTCGTCTGTCTCCATGGGATGTTTGATGAGACCCATCATGCAGGATTGGGCCGGCCATGCAAGTCAAAATTTGGACCAACGCAGTATTGAATTTATTAGCAGAGTTAATTCGGACAAAGAACCTTCTCATCCCGATCTTCCTGTCATATCTGATGTTGATGCTCAAGTTGGCGGTTGCTTCAAGCCAATGGGCTCAGCATCGAGAACCGTACTGTACGCCGGTGGATGCTATTATACCAATGTTCCTTGAGCTGCTGCTGGCATGCACTCTATCAGCCATGAGCTTGGGTCGCGCATGGCAGAACACCAGCCATCCATGAGCTCCCGAAATGAGCTGCGTCGGTGCAGAAAGCGATGGCTGGTGTCTGAGTCGGTCTGATTCAGTTTCGAATCACCCAGTCAGTGCACTTTGGGTTTTTCAGGTGAGAGGGACCACCTTGGTAGAAAATGGTTCTAGAAAACCATCCAACCGTATTTTGGCATTCTTCGTGAAACGGTGGGAGGGGGAAAGAACGGATACAGTGGGCAGAGTGTCTACAAACTGGCGCTTTTCTGTGTGTCCGCGCAAGTCAGTCGTCCCTTGGAGGGAGGGGCCCGCGTGCGAACTTAACGCGCTCGTTGCCTGTCCGCTGCCTCTCCAGGGCGTCCATTCTCCACTTCGTCCAGTCGGGACCGCGTTCAAATGTACGTACAACTCGAAAAATGGACACTATGCCTCGTCAAATCTGTCTGCGTATGCATGCACTTTTGCCCACTGCTCGTGTCGATATTCCTATACTCACGTACATTTTCTGGCTTCCCTCTACTCAAGGACGACGACGACGGCGACTTACAAGCATGACGGCAGCACGACGTACTGCTACTACATCGCCGAGAAGTACTCGGTGGAGCAGCCGAGCTCCGACTCGGTGGACCTGCTGGTCTCGGACACAGGCAGCAAGTGCCCCGTGCAGATCGCCGTGACCATCGCGGACACGCTGACCAAGAACTCGGCCATCTCGATCTCGTTCACGGCCGTGGTGGACGACAGCAACAAGGACGCGAGCTTCGAGTTCCCGACGCCCATCGTGCAGGCCGTGGTGCCCAGCTTCGCGTCGTCCAACTCCTCGTCCTCGTCCTCGAGCGCCACGACGTATGACGTGCCTGTGGCCAAGGTCGTGATCTGCGATTGGGACACGTGCGACATCTTCACGACCTCGGACGGCAACTCGTACTCGTCGTCCAACCTGCCCAACGACTTCACGGACGACTCGGCCACGTTCACGGACCAGGAGATCGTCATTTCCAAGGACGGCAAGTACTCGGGCTACGCGCACATCGTGGTCAACATCGCCGGCAACTCGCGCGCCGACTTCGTCACGTTCTTCGTGGCGCAGGTAGGCGATGTGGCCGGCACGGCGCCCACGTCCATCGTGGCCGACTCGGCCACCACGTACTGCTGGGCGTCCAAGGATGCATCCGTCTGGGACTCGCGCGTGGACGACGTCTCTACGGTGCGCACGGACGACAACTGCCCCGCGAGCGTCAAGGCCGCGCTCTCGAGTACCGACGTGACCGTGGGCGACACGGTCTCGGTGGACTGGGTGCTGCAGGTGGACACCACGAGCGACGGCTCCACGCTCCTGGCCGAGGTCTCGACCACGGACGCCACGGAGGACCCGAGCACCGGCGTCTACACAGTCGTGCCCGTCTCGGTGCTCAGCGGCTGCCTGCAGACGGCGGACAACGCCAACTGCTCATCCTACGCCGGCGGCGGCTCCACGACCTTCGACATCACGCAGTACAACGACTATAACCTCTCGAACGACGTCGCGTCCTACTCGAGCAACTACACGTTCACGACCACGGGCACGTACCTGCTCATCTCGCGCGTCGTGATGGCCAACATGGACGGCGGTCGCGTAGATATGGCTGTGTACTCGACCGTGACGGTCTCGACGCCCACGAGCTCCGGCAGTAGCACGTTCCTGATCCTGGGACTCGCTATTGGTGGTATCATCCTCATCGGCGGTGCACTGCTCTTCTGGTGGTTCAAGAAGCGCCGCGCTCAGCGAGACAACACCAAGGACATCCCGTTCCGACAGCCCATGCCGCCCACGATGCTGCTGGACAACACGTCCAGCGTCTACACCACGCCGTCGTCGCAGTTCCTGGTGCACCAAACTCCGGCCGCTCCGCCTCACCTCTCGGACGGCAACTACATGTCGGAAAACAACTACCGGATAGACAACACCACGGGCTTCCTGGGTGTGCCACCGTCGGACCATGGCGGCATGCACGACCCGCGAGATGAGTCGTTCTCGCTCGATCCGTACGCGCGCCCGAGCTTCAACGACATGTCCGAGGTCGACAGCGACGTCTCCATGCGGCCGTCCGACACGAGCAAGTTCTCGTTCCAGTCGGGCTACGACGACGACGAAGAGTGGGAATACGACGCACAGATGACGGGGCTGGACGCCAATATGAGTCAGTACTCGGACCCTCGCCACGGCGGCACGTTCAACCTCCAGTCTTCCGGCATGACCATCCAGAGTCTTCCCATTCTGGAAGAGGACGAGCGCATGCGACAAAACTCCAACGCCGAGCCGCGCAGCACCACGAGCTCCGGCTGGACCATCAACACGCATTAGCAGAGTGGAGATCGAGTAGTGATGTAAATAAACGTAGAATCCTTGCTTTGCTCTGGCACCATGCATGTAGCCAGGTTCATGGGTGGTTCAGAGCGCCCTGCCAGCTTGAATAGAGCGCGGGTACGTAACCTTTGGGTACGTTAGTAACCCTCTTGATTCTCTCATTGCTGAACATAGACGAGCCGGTTATCTCACTCAAAGCTTTGTTTCGCGGCAGCCTCACCCATCGAAGAGGTCAATTGGAAGAGGAATCAGGATGGCGCTGGAGTTCGAGCGGCTCGAGGGGCTCTGGGCCATGACGCTCGCGTACGCGCAGGAGAACCTGCACCCGCCATCGCTGGCCGTGCGCGTGACGCTCGTGCGCACGACCGTGTGCATGCTGGTGGCGTTGCTGCTGGCGCTTCTGCAGCATTTCGAGCCCACGGCGCTGATCATGGTCGACGACGCGACCATGTACACGGCGCTGCAGGGCGCGTTCGCGGTGGCCACGGTCATGCTGACCATGCTGCTGGGCACGCGCGTGTACACAGCCAGCGCGCACTGGCGACGAGGCTACGCGACGGTCAACGAATTGGGCTCGGCGGCGCGATCTCTGCTGTCCTCGGCATGCGCGTTCATCCCGTTCTCACGGAAAGATACCGACATGGCGCGGAACCGAAGCAAGGCGCACTTCCTGTACGATCTGCAGCGGTACCTCGTGCTGCACGCCATGCTCGCGTTCCACGACTGCCAGAACCGGGAAGAGCCCGTGACCGTGCGCGCTTTGCTGACGGAGAGCGAGGCCCAGGAGCTGCTTTCCACCGACCTACTGCGCGTGGGCCATGAGACATGGCACGACGTCGAGAACGTCGTGGGGTCGACAAACAAGCTGCGCGCCGGCGTCGTAGAGCTGTGGCTACGCCGAAATATCATCCGAGCAGTTCGCAAGAGCTATTTCAACAGCGAACAGGCCAAGGATCTCAATCAACAGGTCACCAAGCTGCCGGAGATCGCCGCTGATCTCGCGGAAGTCGCCAAGCGGTCGGTTCCCAGCAATCTCGCGCAGTATTTCCAGGTCTGGATCGCGGGCTACGTGGTGCTGTACATGTTCGTGCTGGTGCCGTCGATCGAGATGTACACGCCGCTCTGGGTCGGCTTCGCAGCACTGATCCTCTTCACCGCCGACTCGATCGTGACCGAAATGGAGTACCCGTTTGAAGACACCATCCGTTTAGACTCGCACTTGCAATGCCTGCAGGACGAGCTCCAGGTCATGCTGCAGGCTCATTTCAACTCGGTCGGTTACAGCACGGAGCTCATGACGGTCGACGGCACGCTTTTGCCCATTGACGAGAACCGGACTTCGTCCATTGTGTCGTATGCCTCAACGAGTAGTAATGCCGCTCCAGCACCGCTTTCTGTAGCAGTCTCTTCTCCTTTACGAAGCCCGGAGCGCTACCGTCGATCTCGCAGCGCCAGTGCCAACGGCCCCTGTGAACCAGTGCGTCGAATGAGCAGCAGTTGTTCCGAGCCGCTTCCGCCTCGCACAAATCCAAACAATGAAGCAGCGCCATTGCTTCGCTCTCACGGATTGAATGCACCTGAGGGCACGATCGTGGTGTCCTATGGGGTCTGGACACCGCCAGCGAGTGATGCGACCAGTAAAACCAGCAGCACATCGAGCAAGCATGATCCCTACATCGCTGTCTGATATCAAGCGAAAGAGAGAAAAACAATGCGTAAGTAGTAGGTAGGCCTGTAGAAACACACAATAGTAAGTCATCAGCAGACAGTGGCATCAGAGGATGGATGAATGGGAAATCTGAACAGCGAGAGCAAGCGGCAGATTGAAACGTAATGCAAAAAAATGAGCTGGAGAAGCCATGACCATGGCCACGCTCCTCTACTCGGTCTTATTTTTTCTATATGGTTCGTTACATACCTAGTAGTACGTGTTTTCTTCGATCCAGCCGCGTGCTCGCTTGATGCGACCAGTCATCGGGTCAACGAACGTGTACGAAGTCTTGCGCAGCAAGAACTTACGCGTCTCATCGTAGGCAAAGATGAATATCGAGAACGGCATGGCGCAGAACCAATGCGTGAGACGAATCGCATCCGTGCTGAACACGTCGCGCAGGAAACCGAGGTAGCAGAAAGCCGCACCAACAAAGGTCTCGAAAACCAGACCCATGTTCAACACACTGTTGTCCATGCCCTGGTCCACGATTGAGAGTAGACGGGTGCGACACACGATAAGGTTGGCCCACTGGGACACGATAATCGCAATGAAATAAGCAGTCTGAGCAACAGCCAATGCCTTCGCTTGAATCATACGAGACATAATGTTCGATCTGGTCGTTCCACTGTCAACCGAGGTGAAACCAGCGCGGTAGTCGAGAAGGCATTCCTCTCCAGTGCAGTATGCTGAACCGTCCTCCTTGGTTGCAGCAGCGACCGACGTTCCCGTACGGTAGAGCGAAGTGTCCATCGTAAATGATTCAGAAGAAATCGACGAATTCGCACGCATGATATCAACAACAGAGTTCTCGAATGCGGTCTTGGCAGACGAAGGAGCCTGGGCAGTGTCCTTCTTGGAGCTGGAACTTGTGATACCATACACACCAATTGGTTGGTATGTCATGAAGACAGCTTCAACAATTTTCGAGTCAAAACCATCAGCATTGGAGTCCGTAACGTCCCAGCGCAGCCAATTCTTATCGAAGAAATGCGAACGTCGTCCACGCACGGGGTAGTACGGTCGGTAGCCAGACTCCCACGCAGCTTGCATGGATTGCAAGGTAGGAACCTCTTGGTCGGCAGTGTAATCACCGTAGCTGCCAGCCGTCAAACGATGGAAGCCAGATGGCTTCGTGTTGCTTCCCTTAAAGTTAGGCAATGCAAATTGGCAATCCTTGATTTTACCGTCATCGGCAGCCTTCCAGAAAATGCGAGCGTCGTAGACAGAGCCGCCTGCAGGAAGAGTAGTGTTGTAATCATCTTCACAAACGGGTTCTTCACTCAGACCAAGAGGACCCCACACTCCATTCTCCTTGTGACGCCCACCAGCTGTGCAAAATTGACCGCCGGAGGTTTTGCACCACATAACTTGACGGCCAAAGCTCGTTCCCATGCCCAAGCCAGGCAAAATCGACGGAGGAAACCCGTAGTCATTCATCACAACAAGATAGGTGAACATACCGGCAGCAGCTTCGATGATACCAATTTGGAGGTACGAGAAAGAGATCAGCTTCTTGGTCACCAGTCTGTCAACCGCAGCATTACGAGGAGCACGCGCCATGATATCGCTTTCAGCCGTTTCGTAAGCCATGGAAATGGCAGGAACCATATCGGTACCCAGGCAAATTGCCAGCATGAGCACGGTGGTCAGGGGCAGCGGGATGCGCAGAACGATGTTCAGCAAGAACGGAACCAGCTCAGGGATATTGGCAGCAAGTGCATAAGCAATAGATTTCTTCAAGTTGTCGAAAATGATACGACCTTCTTCAACTCCACTGACGATAGATGCAAAGTTGTCGTCAAGAAGAATCATATCGGCAGCTTCCTTGGACACTTCAGACCCCATAATACCCATAGCAACACCAATATCAGCCTTCTTAAGAGCAGGAGAGTCGTTCACACCGTCACCAGTGACAGCAACAATTTCATTACGACGCTGGCAGTTCTCGACAATGATAAGCTTCTGCTGAGGAGAGGTACGGGCAAACACAATTTGGGAGTGGTCCAAGATGCGATCCCACTCTTCCATAGGAGTGTCCACGCTAATTTCCCAGCCAGGCACGACAATTGCAGGAGCTGTTTCCGGATCTTCCCAGCCAGCACTACCCTTTACTAGGCCTCGGGTGGTGTTGGCATCAATAATATCTTCCTTCGTGGGTCCCCACAAAATGCCGACCTTGTGAGCGATAGCTTTGGCCGTAACCGGGTGATCACCAGTAACCATAATAACACGAATACCAGCAGTTTTGCACTTCTCCACAGCTCCAGGAACTTCAGCACGAGGAGGATCAATGAGAGCCATCAAACCAATGAAGCAAAGGCCTTCTTCAACATTCGGGTTCGGCTTTGGCACAGCATCGTAGTCAACATCTCTCTCCCCCAAAGGAAAGTTCGGATTGTCAGTGTTGAACTGATAGTTCACAGGGTATTTCGTAGGATCCAGCACCTTTTCAGCGAAACCAAGCACACGCATACCACGCTTCGAAAGCTCCAACTGCAGCTTTTCAATTTCAGCCAAGCGCTCTTCATCAAGCGGCACAACTTCACCGTTCAGCATAAGCGTATCACAACGAACAAGAATTCGCTCAGGTGCGCCCTTCATCACCAGAAGAAGAGGCTTCGTATCATCGTTCAGTTGTTTGTGAATTGAGACTTGGTACTTGTTCTTAGAGTTGAAAGGGATTTCCTTGATCTTGGAGTTTTCCTTTCGGTACTCAACCACATCCTTCTTGTCCTGGCAGAACTTGATCATAGCCGACTCAGACGCATCACCAATGGTCTCCCAGTTAACCTTCTCACCCGTCTTCAACGGTAGAGGTTCGCCACGAACCACATTCGTTGACGCACCCGAGCCTTGAACAATCTTCTCGAACTTCGAATCTTCATCAAAGACAGCGTTGTTGCAAAGCGTGGCGCATCGCTGAAGTCGCTGAAAAGATTCATCACTCAACTTGTAACTGCCAACAGGCGTGATCGAGCACTCAGCATCCCAGATCTGGTTGTCATAGACCACATTTGCAACTGTCATCACGTTCTGCGTAAGCGTACCCGTCTTGTCCGAGCAAATACACGTGGTTGAGCCAAGAGTCTCGACACCCTGCAAGTTCTTCACCAGCATGTTCTTGCCAGCCATGCGCTTGGCAGCAAGACTCAGACACACAGTCACAGTCGCAAGAAGGCCTTCGGGGACGTTTGCCACAATCACACCAATCATGAAGACAAGGTTGGAGACGAAATCGGTACCAATCGCAAAGCCGATGACAAAGAAGAAGATACCAATAGCTGTCGCAACAGCAGCGATAATGTGGACAAAGTGATCGATTTCCTTGGCGATAGGGGTCTGGTCTGAACCCGTCGATGTCGCAAGCTTGGCAATGCGTCCCATCACGGTGTTGTCACCAATGTTGACTACAATGCCCTTACCATTGCCCTGGGGAATGAAGGTACCGAAGAAGCAAAGGTTCTTGGTTTCCAGCGGGTTCTCATCCGTGCACTCCGGAATACGCTTCAACGGCTCCGGTTCACCCGTGAGCGATGAGTTGTCGACCGTGAGATCGTCCGAGCACTCAATGATACGAATATCGGCCGGAACCTTGTCACCACCCTTCAGCACCACGAGGTCACCACGCACCAGCAAGGCAGCATCGATCTTTTGAGCCTTGCCCTCACGGATGACCGTGATCATGGTGGGCATCATGTTCTTGAACGACTCCATCAGATTGGAGGACTGGAAATTCTGGTAGTACGAGAATGTACCAGTCACCAGCACCACCAGTGCGAGGATCACACCAAGGTAGAGGTTGTCCTGCGAGTACTGGATGGCGTAACTCACAAAGCACATGAGGGAACCAGCCCACAGCAGAAGACAAAAGAAGCCCGTGAGTTCACGCCAGTACTTGAGCCACTCGGGGGTCTTCTGGGGTGGAGTCAGCTGATTCAGTCCCTCCTTCTCACGACGCATGTCGACGTTGTCGGCGTTCATGCCGTGCTCCGTGTCGGTCATGAGCTCGGCGGCGAGCTCCATGATGCTCATCTTGTGCTCGGTCATGACGAGTTCTCGCTTGGCGCTGTGCTCATCCGGACCTTCTTCCGGCACCTTAGCCTTGGCCTTGCGCTGCTTGCGACTCTCAATGCGCTGGCGCATCTCGTTCGTGGCCGCAATGATCTCGGCTGACGAACGCACAGACGAGCGGCGTGTGGCTTCCTGTTGACGCAGAGCCGCTCCGTGGGCCGAGACGTCGTCCTCCATGCGCGCGTAGCCCTGCTTGGGCGTCCCGGGCACGTCCATCGTAGCCTGGTTTCCCTTTGCTTGGCTTGGAGTGATGGTCTCGATCTGCTGGCTGGACGGCAACTGGGCGACTGAAGACTGCAGACCTGCGATCTGTTTGGGTGTGAGTGGGCTGTGCATACGACAGTGCACAACGGTACAGTGGGTTTTCTGTCCAAGACCCATAGTCAATCCAAGTCATCGGTCGATAAACGCGTCATCAAAACAGACGGTTCGCAGAGTTCGTTTGCAAAAGTGTGACCGACTTGTACCGCGTCGAGTAAATGTGTCGGGCGCTTGACTGACTGACTGGTCTGGTGGTGTAGAAGCGGGCTGGTCATCGGCCTCATGTGAATTGGAGCAGTATGCTCGCCAGGGTATTTATAGGGAAAAGAATCTAATTTGATTTTGGCTAGTAGTTGAAGTCCCTCTGTTCCCTGGAAAGGGGAAGTACCGTAGCGAAGGAGCGACGAGTCGTGCTTCTTTTCTTCCAGACCAGTGACTCTTATACAGAGGGAAAGCAGTACCCCTGGAAACAGGTGGATTGAATTGCGTTGAATTGACCGATTGAATTGGCTCTCTGAGATTGGCCACACCGATCGCGCAGACGTGAAGAGGACAAAGAAAACGCAGACATCAAAGGCCCATTGAGGGCGGAGCCAGCATCCACTCGCAAACAGAGCGCTTCTCCGCAGCTTTCTTTCCATTTCCAGTGCAGCAAGGCGGCCTCCATGGCTCCACCGCAGAGTCGCGATGGTACGATCCGGAAGCTGCATGCGTAATTACGTGCACCCTTCAGCCATTCAGTACGAGGCGGGACGGGGGCTGGGAGAGACCCATGACTGGTCACTGCGACATGCCATTGAGACAGACAGATGGCCAGCCACCTGGAAATCCAGTGTACCGCACCCCTGGTACACCACGAACTTACCGCAGGGGTACCACACGAACCTAGAAACCAGTATAGGTACGTCTGAGATTTACAGGTTTTGTAGGTTGGCAAAGCCACCCACTTCACATTAGGCTTGATGAATTGATACAAATGGAGACATGGATACAAGATAAACAGCTACTTGAGGTCCTGCTCCGTGCCGCCCAGCATGTCGAACTCGTCCAGGTCGTTCGAGTCGCGCATCGTGTGCATCTCGTGGTGGTCGTCCTGCAGCAAACTTGTCTGCAGCACGTTCTCCTCCGCGATGGCCTTGTACTTGAGGCGGAACTTGTTGCGGCGCGAGCGCGTCTCCTTGGGCAGCTTGAGCCGCTGGCCGAGCTTCCGGCACGCGCACAGACCGTTCTCCAGCAACGTCTGCTCCGATCCGTCCGTTGTGTGGAAGTAATCGGACAGCGCGTTCGCGTGGGTCGAGCTCTGGCGGCCAGAGGTGATCCGAGTGCGGCGGGACTTGGAGCTGGATGTCGTGGTCAGCGTCTCGGCCTCGTCCTGCTGCTGCAGCTTGTCCTTGCCGTCGTACGCGCCCATGGCCAGCGGCTGGCAGAGCTTGATGTTGTCGTCGTCAAACACGAAGGTCGATGCAGTGTTCTCGAACGGCCGAGCGTGCTTTGTGTGGTGCATCAGACCGGCGTCCATGAGCGCATTGCCCAGACGCACGCCCTCGCTGACCGAGCTCACGTACTGCGATTCCTGCATGATCTCGATGGCGCGCTCGCCCATAAAGCTATGGTCCGTGGGGCAGACGCTCTTGCCTCCGTTAGTCGCCCCCGAGCCGTCCTCGAGCTCGTCGCTCAGCTCCATGGCGAACACGGCGCACATTTCCTCCTGGATCGTCTCGAGGATGCTCACGATGTTCTGGGCCGACGGTCGCAGCCGCGCTTCCGGCTGCCACGCGCTCTCGATCACAGCGCGCAGACTCGGATGCAGACGGTGGTCCAGCTCCGGTCGCTGGCCGTCCACGACGAACTGGAACACGCGGAAGTGGTTGTTCTTGATGGTCGGGAACTTCTCGCGGCCCGGGTTCAGGATATCCCACATGGTGATGCCGAGCGAGTACACGTCGGCCGCCTCGCCGTACGTGGCCATACCGGCCTTGCCGTTGATCATCTCGGGCGCCATGTAGTCCACCGTGCCCTTGACGGTCATTCGATGGCTCACGCTCATCGCACTGGTCGTGCGCACCTGCTGCAGGTTGGCACCGCTCTCCATGGCTACAGCGCTTCCACTGGCCGGTGCTGGGGCCGCGCTATCCACATCGATCGCGTGGTGCTCGTTAGACAAATCCGAAGACGATTGGGGACCTTCATGGGCATCGCGGCGGAGACTGCGGGACTCGCCAAAGTCGGTCAGCTTGACAGTGTTGTCGGTGTCGACCAAGAAGTTGGCCGGCTTGATATCTCGGTGCAGGAAGGCCGGCGTGAAGCTGTGAATGTAGGCGACAGCGCGAGCTGCGTCGATCATGTAGGCCAGATTGATCAGCAGCTGCTGACGCTTGTGGTGCTGTGGGCGGCGGGACATGGCACAGGTCACGTCCTCCAGACTGCCCTGGCAGAGCTCCGACACGAGACAGATCGTGGGCGGACAGACGCACATGCCGTAGAACCGGACGATGTTGGGGTGATGCAGAGCGCCACAGAGCGCCGTCTCCTGGGAGAACGCGGCCACAGTCTCTTCGGAGAAATCTGTGGGCGTGTACACCTTGACAGCCACAGGGATAGTCGATTTCAGCAGGCCATTGAACACCACGGCACTGGCACCGGTGCCGATCCGCTGCTTGAGCTCCAGGTACGCAAAGTCGATGATGTACTTGCGGTGCATCTCGATGAGCACGTGCAGGCCCTTGGACGAGACGCGCTCGGGCAGGTTGTTGTTCTGGCGGAAGAGCCTTTGCAGAGCCACGGCGCGTTCGCCCATGCCTCGCCAGTGCTCCGTGTCGGCCTGCAGCACGCGCCAGATCACGAGCGGACACAGCGAGCCGCAGAGCAGATTGGCGTACGTCAAGTTGAAGCCGGGCTCGAGCTTGTTCTGGTGGAACAGCTCGTTGTACGTGTACAGCAGCGCGTAGTAGATGTACGCGAAGACGCAGTACTCGCGGATGGTGCGCTTGCTGGCGCGTCCAGGCGGGCGGATGAAGATGTAGGCGTACAGCAGCAGCATGAACGATCGCGAGACCGTGAGAACTGCGTACAGTTCGGAATCGGGGCGATACGTGACCATGTACCACACGATCGGGATCGTGTACGTGGCCAGCACGAACGTGACGCCGACTGTGCGGATGAGCGCCGGTCTTGAGACGCTCTTCTGCAGCATGAACACCACGACGCTCAGGAACACGAACTGCCGGCCCGAGTAGAACACCTCGGTCGCGAGCTTGGAGATCTTCCACGTGTACAGATCCGTGGCCAGCGCCGTGCAGAAGTACGTCGTGTAGATGCCAGTGACGATGGCCAGGAAGATCAGAAGCGGCTCGAACGCCGGGAGAATGATCTTACGCGCTGCGTTCGCGTCGCCCTTGAACGCCACGTGGCGGTTGAACCGGAGGTAGCCCACGAGCATTAGACACAGAGCGCACATGATGCCGTAGCCTAGCAGAAGGAACAGCAGCAGCGTGTGGATACGGCTCGTCATGTACACGATGAGCGCTTGGAAGTACGCCATCTGAGCAGCTTGCGCAGGGCTGAGCGTCGGCGCGGCAGTCATGACTGAAGCGTTGCTGCTGGTGTAACCACTGCCAGAGGACACATTGGAGGCTGCTGCCACTGCCTCCGAGAGGAGGCGCGTCGCGTGGGCGACTGCGTCCATGATGGAAGAGAGGCTGGCTGGCTGGCTTGGGCTTAGCTCGGACACTGAGACGCTGAGCAGGCCGCGGCGTTTTGCGCAATGACCATCGATACGTGGAGAAAGACGAGGGCGACACCCAGCAGAAGCAACAGGACCAAGAACAAAAGCTTGGCGTTGGGAAGTTTCGACGGAATCGAGTCGGCACCGCACTGGTGCGTTTACGTCATGGGCGACTCCCCACTCACTCCTTCGACAGAAGCATAGAAAGAAGGGATATAGACGCTGGAGTATCGGAGCCCCAAGCGTCGTGGTGGACTGGTGACTTACTGGCTTCCTTCTAGTTTGTACAGAAGGAAGAACCGATGGATAGATACAACTCGAGTGAAACGGCCTGGTTGAAAGCAGTACTGCAGGCTTCACGAGCCACAGGCGTCAGAGCAATCTGCAATTCCACATGACAACGCGACAGAATGTGCTCCGCAGGTTCCAGGAAGCCGCCAACTCGCCCCACGAAGGAGCGATACAGACAGGAGTCATCTCGTGTTCATTGCCGTTGGGTGCGCTTTACGATGACGTGCCTTTAGTGGAAGCAGCTCTGCAACAGCACTACCGAATCGGAAACGGCACTTGCAGGCTTAGCCACCATCGCCTCCACGCTTGGACTCATCAATCGCCTATCTCCACGAGCAAGCTCCACGAACGCACAGGACAAACAGGCCAGCAGAGGGGAGTTGCTGGCCACAAGTGCATCCGCGTCTGGCCTCAAGAGCGAGAATGGAAAGATCTCGATTCATGCGGAAGAAAGCGTAGCCATCTCAGTTGGTTCAGCATCGGAGTCTTCACATAACAAGCAGGTTGTTGTTATGTGAAGCCCGCACGAGGAAAGCCTTGTCAAGCAGGACTGACTGCTGCGACAGGGAAGAACGGGATCAAAGCAGCGCAACGAGAGAGAAGGAGAGCGAGAGTTGGTAATGGATGGATGGGGCATTCACGAGATGTCCCAACCGGCATTCTCCATGCCCAGCCATGCAGATAACCTTGCGCTGAGTATGAGCTGATATGTGCATGAATACTGAGCCGTCCTGTATATAGGTAAATGAGTCTTCTGACATAAGGATGGCTGTCAGGTTCAAAAAATTGGGCTCGTTTTAGTCCCCCATCCCTCATTTCTTCACTCCAGTACCTCCCCTAGGCGATTAGGTCAGCGAATTACTCTCGAGGATAGTAAGAATTAGGCATTTGGTGAAGTCGTTTTGGTGTGGTACGTAATTTTTAGGTCCCTCCGAAATGAAGGGCAGAACCAGAACCAGGCAGCCAAGAATCCAAAGCACTGGAGGTCTGTACCACTAGCTGCTCTTGTCTGGTCTGGTACGAAATACGTGCTTACGCTGAGCGTCGATGTTCCACTTAGCAACTCGCTGTGTTTCTATATCGACCTTCCTCCTGTCGCAGAAAGAAAAAAGCTTTTTTTTAGGAAGCCGCTTCGAGATCGACCAAGTTGAAGTTGTCCGGATAAACACTTTTAATTCGTCGAAATGGTCAACTTCAACTTTTCATGATAGGCTAAAATTAGGATCACTCACATCTGATTCGCTAAAATAAATCTTCACCCAGGTGTACGGTTGGCCCAGAACCACCAGCAGCTTCAAGCGGACGAAGGCATAAGACAGGCGGCTGTGCTTTTCTCGCCCCACTTCGTCCCTGGTTCGTTCTGAGCCCCCGCTTCAAGTTACGACCTTCGACGCCTGCTGCAGCTCTTCGCGCCGCCCTCGCGATCTTGGGAAGCCTATTGTTGGGTTCTCAGCTATCCCACTTATCACAAGCGCCGCCCAATCCCAGCATCCGCTCGAAATCCGCTTCTCGAATTGGAGAGTGAGTGCAGCCAGCAGTCCGCCGTCAGCTTGCACATCCTCTCGCAGGTGGCTGAACCCCTGGATTTATTCACCTTCTCCGCGCACTTTACGCTTAGGGTTGGCGCCGGGCCTCCGCAGCACATCTGCTCTTTTTTTGCAAGTGGCCGACTTGAGTGGTTCCGCCTGACTCTCTCTCCCGGCCGGTCCGCTTGTGAGTTCTGTCCGCTCCGCTTGAAGCGCCAACAGCCACCAACTTCAAACACACAAAGCGTCTGCGCTTCAACCCGCGAGAATTCCCACGCACGAGCGCCACGCGACCGCCAGCATGCTGTCCATGATGAACAGCAGCGACCGCCGCCCCTCCGAGGCCTTCGAGCAGCTCACGATCTCCACCAGCGCGCCACCGCGCGAGGACAACCACAAGGCCTTCCAGCTGGCCAAGGCTGCGGCCGCCGCGGCGCTGGCCACCAACCACAGCAGCAGCTCTTCCTCGCAGGCAGCAGCGGAAGAGGCCAACAACAATGGCAACATCAGCAGCACGAGCAGCAGCAACAGCACCAACACGCGACGCGAGAAGCGCTCGACCAAGTCCAAGTGCTCGCCCGGCCTGCGCAGCGGCAAATGGACGCCCGAGGAGGAGTCCTTCACCAACATGATCATCCACTACTTCAAACGCGGGCTGCTGCATATTGAAGACGGCACGTCGCTGCGCTGGTACCTGGCCAAGCGGCTCAACTGCGAGGCCATGCGTGTGACCAAGAAGCTCAAGGGCAACAGCTCCATCGGCAAGCAGATCTTCCGCGCCCTTGAGAACAATGAGGAGAACCGAACCGCGATCGAACGCGCTGCGCAAGAGCTCGCGGTGGTCGAGAACCTGTTCCTCGAGTCGCTCAGCGCATCAGGAGGCCACAGCAGCAGCAGTTCAAGCGCAGCGAATACCAGCGCGTCTTCCGTGACCACCACGGCGCCGCCTTTCGGCACGTCCTTTTTGGTCACACGCGCCACCAAGGCCTCGCCTGCGCACAAGAGCAAATCGCCATCGTCTTCAGCCGCGCGTGGAGCTTCAGCTGCCAAGTCCAACACGTCCATCGAGAGCGCGAACGTGAACTCAGAGGACGCCAAGCTGCTGCTGAACTTCTTCGTCGGCGCGCACGACGCCACGGGACCGGACTCGAAGAAGAAGCGCGTCTTTCATGACGTCGTGAAAGACGAGCCGAGTCAGCTCCACCATCACTCCGTCCAAGCCGCCGCCGTATCGTCGTCTCCGTCGCCGCCTTCCAAACGACAGTACGTCAAGATGGAAAAGCTCGTGAGCTGAATGGCTTGGCCTCTTTTTCAACCCCTGCGCATTATATTTACCACGATAGAGAAGCCATTTCCAGCCACGCTGTTTCGACCTGACGACGCACGTAGAGCGAGGGCGGCAGCATCGTGAGCTGCCCGACCTGATCTGGGCGGTCGCGTAATTATTTCCTTTTTCTCCCCACCGCCTCCCCCCTCGCGTCTGCTTGTGCTCAGAGTCCAAGAGGTCTGTAGATGAATCATATAGTAGCCTTGTACAAGAATCAATACATCCATTTCAAAATCACCTCATGAGTTCAGTTCCACTTGTGCCAGATCGCCAATGCTGCTGCTTGTAACGCGTTGTTGTCGCTCGTAGAACGACCAGACCCACGTAAGCAGCCATTTCAGGTTCGTGAGCGCGTACTTGAGCGCCTTGGTCCACTCGGCGTGCTTGTTCTTGAGGAAAAGCACGGAATACCCGCCGATGGAGTGCTTCGAGATCTTGTAAGGCAGACGCAGCGACGCGCCGTGGTGATTCTCAACGTGAGCGATCAATTGCCCGAGACACGTGAGCCAGGCTCCGAGACCGAGATTGAAATAGCTCTCTGCAAAGTTGTCTTGATCGGAGCCATGACTACGATAGAGAAGCTCATTAGTGCATTCAGAGCTTTCAAAGCGATGCAGACATCGTACGTACAGGCAGTAGTCCATACGCAAATTGCTGATTCGAATGATCTTGGAGAAGCTTCCAAGAGGCACAAGCTTGAAACTATTGACGAAAGGGTGAGAGTGAGCCACGAACGAACGCTACAGTAGTCAGTCACGAGGCCATGAAGACAAAGCTTACTCTGTGAACGTGAGACCCACCATTCCGGCCATGGTCTGCAGCAGCAAGGCGCTTTCACCAAAGCCGGCATTGATCTCATTCCACTCCACGGGCTGTGACGGCAGTTGGCCCATTCGGAAGTTGTTAATCGTCGCAAAAGGAGCGCTGCTGCCGATGGAGAACATGTCGTTCAGGAGATTGTGGGATCGGACGCCAATGGTCGTGCGCTCAATAGCATCCATCTGTGCGCTGGCGGAATCACGAAAGCCCTGAAAGGCATGCTGATCAAACTGCAAGAGGTTCAACTCGTTCCAGAGCAGTGCTTCCTCCTGCTCAAGCGCAGCCTCGTCCTCAGTCAGCGACTGTTGCCTGAAGCGGAGCTCTTCGCGCTCTTTCTCCATGAGCTCTAGATTCTCTTCCAGCGCCTTGATTTCATCGTGATACTACAGCACACGCATCCACACACTCAGAACTCCAGATGCATTGCCAGCAGCGTAATCAACGTACAAACGAGATCTTCTTTTCGATCTCCTCCACTTCTTCATTGCGCACGGATGAGCCTGTGGAGTGCAGAAACCCTGTGAAGCATCGCTTCTCATACCGCGCTCGCTCGGCCTGCCTAATACCAGATAAATATTCAGTGCATATCACAAACAGCTTAACACAGCGCTCTTGCAGCTCACCCGTCAATCTGCTGCAGCATGATATCAGCGCAGTCCTTGCAGACCGGCGTCGTCACGGGCAGTCCTTCACTGTATAATAGCAACAGGTCAATAAACAGATAGGATGGTCCAGACGACACGCTGCCAGCAACTCACCAATGTGCTCGGTGGATCGTGAGCTGCTCGATCTGCTGGCTCAGGTCTGCATGTGTCGACACCGCCACGATGCTCTCGTCGAGGCGTCTGCTGCTGATGGCGCGGTTGCCGTTCTGGTTGGGGTCGTAGCGTCCGCCGCTTCTGCCCAGGCCTCTCGTGCTCTCGGATATTGGCAGCAGCACGTAGGACTCGCCCAGCGCCGGCCCCACGGCCGCGTCCGCCGCCGTCTCGCCGCCCTCGAGCGCGCGCGCACACTGTCGGCATTGCCGCATCACTTTGAGAAGAATGGTGTTCTTAACAAAAGCGCATATCATCGTAACTTAACTGTATTAACCGCGTCTCTTCGTGAGCGGGCAATGGAGCTGCTCGTGCATGGCGCGTTCACGTTCGCGCAGCTCCAGGCCGCAGCCGTTGCCACAGGCCACGAAGCGCATGCTGCAGATCCTCTCATGCCGCTTGAGCGTGCTCGCGACGATGGTCTCACCGCAGCCGAGCGGACACCAGATCGGGCGAAACATGCACTCGAACTGCTCGTGATGGTCCTTGGCATGCGCGCGCAGGTTCTTGACGAAGCACTCGTAGCGGCAGGTCACAGGCCGCATGCGGCATTGCTCTGCCCGGTGCTGTGGTAGCAGCGCATGCACGACGTTGGTCTGGCCGCAGAGACCACAGACAGACAGACGCTGGGTGCACGAAGTCGTCAGGTGGGAGCTCATGTCGTCCTCCGGCAGTCGATCGCTACAGAGGGCACAGGATACAACCCTCCGACGGCATTCATTGGCACAATGCGTCTCCATAGTGTGCAGTGGAACCTTGCGACCGCAGCCAAGCGTGCAGAGTGTCAAACGGCGTGGGCATGTGGCCGTAATGTGCTGCTCGAGCTCCAGAAATGGGACGCCCATGACTCCGCAGCGGTTGGTACAGGCCAACTCACGCAATAGACACTCCTCACTTTCGTGGTGCACCTGCAAGCGTGCCAGCACAGGCTCTTGGCAGTTCCATTTGCAGGCCACACGACGAAGTGGACACACGTCGTCTTCGTGCTTTGCGCGGTCTTTCCACGCGAGTTCGTTGGCACTGCATCCATTGCGACAGCGCACCATGCGGTTATGGCAATCCGCCCGCAGATGCATCTTGAGATCCTTCGCTAACACGAACACTGGTTGAGGCTCTTGCTCCTGGATGTCGATGTCGGCTCCATCGCTTGTTTCACAGAGTAATGGGCACCGCATTAGCCGCATGGGGCACTGCGATTGCGCGTGGACGACATACTTCTGATGTGTCATCTTCTCATCGCAGGCGCATGTGATGATGCGAAATACGCATTCGTCCGTCTGATGGGTCTTTATGTGCTTGAACGTGCACTCAGCACCGCATTTGGACTGATCACAGTGCACAATGCGCATGATGCACTCACGCTCCAGATGCCGAGTCAGGTTCTCGGCCCACAGGTCAGTGATCTCGCAGTCTTGAGGGCATCGAATTCGTCGCTTGACGCACTGGAACCGTTCGTGGTCGTCGAGAGGGTGCGTGTCCTTGAGTACGGCGGTGTTCTGCACGAAATGTGCGTCTGTGGTCGCCATAAACCCACAGCCCCATTTGCAAACGCCGTGTAGACCATTGATGCTTGAAAGCACGCGGCCACGGTGGCCGCCCATGGCTGCACCCAGTACTTTCATTGCATCCTGAAAGCCATGGGTTTGTGCATAGGCAAACGCCGTTTTCCCCTTTGCGTCCTGCATGAAAATATCCAGTCCTGGGTCTGCAAGCAGGAATCGTACAAACGCCACTTGACCGTTCGCTGCCGCGACCATGAGCGCTGTCTCGCCCGTCTTTCGGGATCGCAGATTGATGTTCGCACCTCGGTCCATCAGAACCTGCGCGCACTTAACTGTGCCGTAGTACGCGGACGTCATTAATGCTGTCCAGCCCTTGCTGCTTTCATAGTTGACGAAAGGGTGACCCGTCGGTCTGTCCATGAGGAATTCCACTGCTAGTACGTCGTGATTGTCTGCATTGGTAACGTAGGTCTCTTGCATGCATGCCGCCATGAGCGGAGTGAAGCCATCGTGAGGTGTTTCGTAGTCAGCAAAGGCACTCTGGTCAAGTAACTTCGACATGGCCGAGAAGCCACGAACCGCGATGGCATCATGCAGCAATGCGTGTAAGGAATTGCGCTCAGCTGATTTCTTGGCGATCTGCTTTCGGGCCAATACATCCTGCTTGTGTTTTTGTCGCAACTCCGTGGCTTTGCCCATAATCGGTTGAAGGAACTGCCGCATATCGCTGTAGAAAGTCTGGTCGTGATCTCCCCACCCGAAGCCTTGGCGATACGTACGACATTCATAGTGGGCCACTGCAATGTCCAGCGTATCCATTAGCGCCATTGGTTCTAAATACGCAGCATCCGTGCTCGCCTTGGATTCAGTATGTGATGGAGTTCCTAGCGGATACAGTTGCCAGCCACCGACAGTCGCTTTCGCGGTACTATCTAGCAAACTTGATGGGAGGATGGCAGGCAAGCTTCGTTGAGGAAGAACATGCGTTTTCTGCCAGATATGAGCATTGTATGATAGCAAAATATCTGCTATCTGTGGGAATCCGTTCACAACCGCTTCATGTAAAGCCACGCGGTGTGTTCGGCGGAAAAATGCCAGCTTCCGGACAAAATGGCGCATCAGAAACGTATGAGCCACATTTCGTACTAGTGCGTCAACGGCTTCGTCCGAGCGAGATTTGATGACAAAATTTGGTTCATCCCGTTGACGCTGCTGCATCTTGTTCTTGTGAAGGAAATCACGCACGATGAGCTGGATGAACGACGCACAAATTGAGCGTTCCTCATAGTCATACCCACACGTAGCGCCGTGCGTAAGTAGCATATGCGCAATGGCCTCGTTCCCGATAGCACACGCAAATGTCAGCGGTGTATGTCCACTAAGCGCCGCGAATCGAAGCAATTCATACGCTCGAAGTCGTTGCTGAGCAATGTCACGCTCCTTATGAGCTGCTTCAGCCTTTGTCCGAATAGCAGCAACTTCTTCTTGCCGCGCTGGCAGTGAGCGATTCGCGACTTGCATTTCAAAGACAGCCCTCTGCAGACTTTCCCGTGTTGACGAAAGCGATACTGCTAGCCGTCGTTTTCGTTCCCCTAGTGTCTGTCGTTCAGCACGTGCTTTGTATTCTATCTCCACGCCCTTTACCCAAGTCGCCAGTGTTCCGACGATGTTGCCTCGGAGTACATCGACTGGAAGAATCTTGGATCGATTCGTTCCACTGTCACCATGAGGATTCACCGGTTCTGAGGCTGGAGCAACTTCTACCGATGACGCTGCGAATGCTTGCGTTCTCAGGCATTCGCGCCGGGCTTTGGCCATCACGTCGGAAGAAATGACATGTTTGCGATAACCACGCAAGCGCTGGAGCAAGCTTCGGTCCATCAATAGTGCTTGCGCCGTTTTCCACCATTCCATGTCTGTGTATTCGGTTGCATTGCGTCGACCTCGAGGCATGACACCACAAAACAGACAAATCGATTTCATAACCACGAAATATCCGTCCGGAGGAACATTGGCATTGAGTAATTTCGCGATATCTTGTGCCGTAATCTCGCGAATGATGCGTAGCATGTCAGCTTCCAAAGCATTCGACTCGGCCACAGATGCCTCATGGATAACTTCAACCTGCTGGATTTGGCTCTTGCAATCATCCACTTGATTAGAAAGATGCTTGGCCTGCACGTTTTTAGCCTCAGTATCCGCGACACTATCACTGAATAGACGGATTGAATCTTCGAGCTCCGATTTCACATCCTTGCACAGTTTTTCTTTTGCTTCCACAGCCTGCTGGAGCTGCCCTAAAGGATCGCTAGTCGACTCAGCCAGTGCCGCAGTAGCTCCACAGTATCGAAGTAAATTGGCGATATAGTCATAATCCGAGCACGCGATAGCAATAAACAAATCTCGTTGGTCTCGCTCAAGCAAAGCTCGTCTTTCAACAATGGATGCGATCTCTTTTGAATGAATATCGCTCGGCGAGGTATTCGCTGCAAGTGTTCGAACCATGTCCATGAGATTGCGTCCATGCCGATTGATGTGCGATACACTCGCACGATTCTCGATAAGAAGTTGAACAATTGCTAAATCCCCCGCGAGGCAAGCTTCAGAAAGTGGCGTACGGCCTCGCGAAGACTCAATATTCACATCGGCACCAGCACGCAACAGAATCTTGATGATCTCAATATCTTTGAGCGCCGCTGCCATACTGAGTGGAGTAAAGCCATTGCTAAATTCTTCATTCACTGAGTTTAAATCGACTTGGTGCACGAAATAATTTACAAGCGCGTCATCGTGACTCTTGATCGCGGTAAGCAATGCGTTTTCGTTGTGGGCAGCGCATCGAATTAGCGTTTTGCTGGTGATCCACGCTCGAAGGGGTCTCGCACACGGCTTCGCTCCAGCTCCACACGACACAATTCGTTGGGCACACCTTTTCCAGTGGGTTTCGAGTTGATAAGCAAATAATCGCTCCCGACAACCTCGGGGGCATTCGATCACACGCATTGTGCAGCTTATCTGCATGTGCTGGTCCATGTCGCACAGTGGAAGCTCGTCTCCACATCGATTTGTACAAAACACGATCCTCTTCATACACTGTCCGTCCTCATGGGAACCCTCATCAAGGCCTTTGATCAGTTCTCCGCATCCTCTTCGGCAGTAGATAAACCTTTGCGAACAAATGTTCTCTTTATGTCCTTGAACCGCAGCAAATGCCATACCTTCGCGGCACAGAGGACAGCGTACCTGTCTTTGTGAACATTCAGCAATTAGATGGTGAGCGCGATCTCTATGGGTTAAGATCCTTCCACATCCAAGTTCACAGGGTCCGTACTCCCGCCAAGGGCATTCGTTTTGAGCGTGGGCAGCTTGCTCTTGAAACCAGATCGATTTCATACACTTGTTACACTCCACCAATCGCTTGGGACAATCATTTGCCTCGTGGGTTGCGCACTCTCCCCACGAAATTCGCGCCTTGCACCCCAATCGGCATCGTCTGGGTCGCTGCATACACATTCGCTCAAGATGAGACTCGATGGCTTGCCATCGGACTGATTCGTGACAGTATTCGCAGAATACGGATCGTAGGTTGCAATATGCGTCCTCATGCTCGCCAAGCGATTGAAACGCCATAATCGCCCCGCAACCAAGTCGACAAGGAGCGTTGCGCATATTGCACCGTTTGGCGCAGTGCATAGACATAGCTTGATCCGGTAATCGCTGGCCGCAGTGCAATGGACAAGGTAGTAGCCGCAATTTGCATTCACGTTCTTCATGCAGATCACGAGATTCGGCACGAACATAGTTGCACAAGAAATGGGTAGACCGATTGCCAAGATCTTCAGAATGATGCATCTTTATGCTATATTCCCTCGACTCTAAGGAAATCCACTCTGAATGGCCATCAGCAAATTCGAGTAAATGCTTACGAGTTGTTGGTGCAAACGTGAGAACTCTGCAAATACGTGCACGAGCGTGTTTCTCAGCTTGAATAATTGCAACATCTTGTTCCAAATGATTTTGTAGCTTTCGTAGCCATTGAAGTACAAAATCTCGAGCTTTTGCACTTTTCATGGCTTCAACGAATTCACCGCTACAGCTTTTGTCGTTTAAACGTTCGTGTTCTAGATCTTCAATAAAAGTCCTGGGCTGTTTCACGCGATCGTCAATCGCACGAAACGAAACTAATCGATGGTCTTTTGCTGCCATCGAACGATCGGCACTCATGAGCTCTGGCATGGCTTCAAGGTCTTTTTCATCATCGAATAGAGTTATCTGTTTGCCGCATAGATCCAAACGGCATCGTGTCAGACGATTTGGGCAATCACCAACGTTATCGAGGGTGTGGACGGATAGCAAATGAGCCGGGAGGTGTGAAGAACACTCGTTTGGGCACATTTTTTTCTCTAATGGGCATTGCCATTTGTAATGTTCTTCCAAGAAGCAACAGAGTAGCTGATTGCTAAGACCGCAATCATTACGACATGAGACGAAGCGATATGGGCATTCCAAATCTTCATGATGCCGTCGACTCGCCATGGACCCACCAGTCTTCTGTTCGCAGCCGTGGATTTCATATTTGCACGTCATTTTTCGTTTTTCACAAAGCTCATTGAGATGTAAAGTCATATCCTCAAGGACAATCTGCATGCCACATCCACCGCTATGATCTGCAGCACATGGAACAAGGCGCTTAAAGCAATCCTTCCGCTGATGTCGCTTGGATTCATTCGCACGAAACGTTTTGCTGCACCCAAGTGCACACGACACTATACGCAATGGGCACTGAGTAGTTTCATGGGCATCAAGCTCATCAAAGCACATTACTTGTCCGCACAGAAGCCGACAGTCCATCAATCGCTTCCGGCAGTGGTCGTAAACATGCGCATCTTGCTCTTTAAACAACAATTTTTCTTGACAGCCAAACTGAAGGTTCATACATGCTACGTATCGCATGATACACTGGGCTTGATCGTGTTTAGGTTTTTCTTCGTAAACGACCATTTCAGAGCAAGATTCACACGCAATTAATCTCTTTGGGCAATGGTGGTTTTCATGAATAGGTAGTACGTCTTTGGCACTTGTAAACGAGCATCCCTCGAACCGACATCTTGTCTTCCGAGTGCGGTCTTCATTCTTTTTGATATACTCCAAATGATCATTGGCACTGGTGATTGCATATTTTAGCTGGCTGAGAACAGCGTGCGCAGGGTGATCTGATGCAGCTATATCCTTGGCGACAGCTTCGGCAAATTCAAGTACCGTCTTCCCAGTTGCATCCTTCCATTGTATCATGTGAGCAAAGCTTTCGTGCCACTCTAACCGGCTTGAGTTTATTTCCTGCTGCGCTTGCATTGTCCGCACCGTGCTCGGTGGTGTCATCTTGCGAAATGTCTTGAGACGATTTAATTTCGACAATTCGGCATCAAACGAGTCTTTTGCCGCCGTTGGAATTGAGTGTTCATGAAGCGCATTAAGCAGATGGTGAACAATCCGATGTTGTGAGTTGCTTACCGCATGAAATAATGCTGTCTTCCCTTCTCTTGTTTTCTGGAGTGTGTTTACACCAATTCGCAACAAATGAAGACAAACCGCTTCGTGTCCGCTGTAACATGCCCAAGTCATGGCCGTGTGGCGTAGACGTGTTTCTTGGTGCAGAATCGCACCCATTTCTAGTAGCACTCGTACACTTTCCAAATATCCATTTGAAGCTGCTTTTGTCAAAGGTGTCCAACCTTCTTTTGTTTCTCGATTGATGTAATAGAATGCTTCCACACTTGTCTTGATTTCCAATGGCTTCATCGAATATACCGTAAGATCAGTTTGAGTCTTGCGAATATCTTGCACTGCGTCATTTAGCTCGTCCAAATTGATCGTTGCTGATCGAAGAAATGACACAAACTCTTGCTCATCAAACCCGTGGCCACGAAGAAAATTGTACATGCACTCAGCGAGTTCTTCGTGGCGTTTGAGCACGTCCACACAAGCCAAAATCCGATCTTCCCGATTTGAGCTAACCTGACGGTGAAGCGCATTTGCAGATTCGCGAGCTTCCAAAAGTTGACATGCACGAGAATTACCTGTAAGCTTTGCCCAGTCAAAAGCCGTTTTTCCTGATCTATCAGACTTGCTTATGTCTGGATCATAGGATATCAAGAACTCTACCATGGTGTTGTCAAATTTGTCAGTACCAAGGTCATGTATGCCATGATGCGCCCCGAAGTTATCATTATTGGACCCATTCATTTGAGATGCGAATGTTCTACTGGCTTCCCTGTGTGATCTTGGTACATCCGAATCGAGAGATGCCATACCGACAGCTTTCATCAACGCTGTGTATCCAAACTGATTCGCGTCGTTTATCGACACGCCACTGTAGCATACAAGTAAATGTCATTATCATACTAGTACATCGCACAGAGAGAAACATATTAAATAAACGAACCTTTTCAGCAAATGAGTGACTCCATCACGATTTCTCGCAGCAATCGCTG
This sequence comes from Elongisporangium anandrum, assembly GCA_023337935.1. Taxonomy (NCBI): domain Eukaryota; phylum Oomycota; class Peronosporomycetes; order Pythiales; family Pythiaceae; genus Elongisporangium; species Elongisporangium anandrum. Next base: position 72,435 of record JAADXR010000063.1, read on the forward strand.
CAAACATGGCATTTTCGCCAGCTACAGTCTCATAATCAACTGGGATATCCCCGTTTGCAATGAGCAAGAAGGCTCTGCAAAGATCTCGCCGCCTCAGCGCTTCTTCATACTCTTTGACTTTCCCCCGATGTACACGGAATTTTTTGCGGAGAACAGGCTTGGGATTCTCTTCGGAAGCCTTCGTGCCGATTGTCGCCAAAGCTGAGGAGTAATCGGAAACTGACTGCTTACTGCTCGGGCTACCATAAGCAAGGTATTTCTTTGCGTTTGCCTTGGCCTTCTTCCGCGGATATAAAGGAAGGGGTACGAGTGACACCATGTTATGATACTTTTAGCTCATGCGGCATTCCTTTGCTGGCACTGGGGCATTTTGCCTGCAGCAAATGGCATTTCAAGCACCAAACGGTCATCATCAAAAAGTTACTCGGCCTCCTATTTTTAGTTTTTCAACATGTGCTCTTGAGCTTCCAAACCACTGCGTACGCAATCGATCCATGCCTCAGCAGTAACCAGTCGCGCGCCATTGCTTCGCTGTATGAAGTGTCACTAGTTTTCGTCGCTTGGCTTACATCCACGCTGAGTTACATCTGCGGCGGAGGAGACATTCATATCATCCTCTAAACTGGGGGACCTCGCGATGAAGCGTCGGTCTATGCTGTCATCATCTCACCCCATCGAGTTTCTGCCAAAGCGATTTTTCTTCTTGATCGCGAGAGAGACCAGATCGCACTCATTGTGTGAACAGCCTGTGAAGGATGCCGATGATGATCCATTTTCACTGTCCATGCCTCCAGGTATCGCATGCATTCCGCTGGATGAGCATCTGACAAGCCAAACGGCACCAATTTCGACAACGTGGAATCCGGAAATACAGTGCACAGTCAACTTCAACACTTTTCTCACAAATCTTCTCACCACTTCGGCCGTTCCAAACAACGAAGAAGCCAAGCGCAAAGTGTATTACTTCTACGTACGGAAGCGCCAACATGATTCAAGAGCGATTCATTTCATATGCCGCTGGCGTCTTTTTCATCTTCAGATTTCCCCACGAGAAGCAGCTGCACCGTTTGAGCACTTACCAGCTGGATGCTCCGTTCCCCGGGCCGTATTGGAGCGCACTGTCGCATCACAACCTCTGGGATCTGTATTTGACTCGCTGGATGGCATCGCCAAAGGAATGGCAGTGGGAGTGCTTGGTGCAAACAAGATTGAAATGTTGACCGATCCAAACGGGCTTGATATAGATGACATCAACTTGGCAATCTGGATTACTTCACGAGTCGTAGTTTTTGGGGACACTTCATGTGATATCGACGAGAAAAATGCGCTACCTCAGCATACCAAGCACTCTGATGGGAAAAGTGTTTCACTTAATAGTGAGGACGCGCTTGAAAATACAGATATCCCGCTGATCACACAACAGCAACAATTGCCCACAATGTTTCAGAACCGAAATATTTCCGTGGTTCTTGGTCTGAGAAGTAGTTCCTGTCATCATATCCAGTGGTCTGCAGCAGGAATTGATCATATTGATGTGACTATGGATAGCAACGCTTTAAGTAGCCACGAAAGCATGGTCGCGCGCTTTTTGGATGCCTGTGACACTGCAGTCGGTACCATCGTTGTTCACGCTTCGTCAATTCATTCTATGCGTGCCGCGATTTGCATAAGTTGCTTTTTGATGAAGCACTTTCGGTTTACAGCTAAACAGGCCATTGGATGGATTGAGTTTTGCGGAAGCCAAGTCGTGATGCCATACGCGCAAAAACTGTTGTTAGAGCGAATGCAGAATCAATTATGGGCTCAAGGAGACGCCTTTCGTCGAGCGAAAGAGACAAACGTAGCGACGAATGTGGTTGATCCTTCGCCTATTACGGGAAAAATGGAGATCATGATCGGGAATATGCGTCTGGAGCGAAATTCGTTGCTTGGTACTCCAAAGAATCATGAGGCGAGAGCACCACCAATCACGAGTCGCCTGCAAACGCCTCCGGACTCAGGGAGCATGAAGCGTCGGCCATTCACACAGGGAGGTGGTAGCAATGGTCGGCGGCTTCTGAGTCGAGGCAGCGAGCGTGGCATTCGAGGCACCGATTTTGCAGTGCTTCACCGGTTTGTGCATCAAACCAATGCTGTCGTGGCACCACCGCCATCGCGCCGAGTCGAAATCACTCCAAGAACCCAAGATACGACGTGATACCGATCCTGCGACCATAGATAGTTAGACACACCTGATTGACGCTTCAAGCCTGTTATGCAGAGCTCCCACCCACAGTAAACGAATAAGCATGGAGAAACATATTCACATATATTTCCTTCACCTTGCTGCAGAGCGATTTCACTTAATCACGCATTGCGTGGCTTGAAATGGGTCACTGGCGACGACGCATGTGTCTCAATGCACTGCTGGGCGATGACATGGACTCGCGCGTGGACTTGCTCGATGGTCTCGGTGGCGTCCAGCACGTGCCACGCTGGGGACTCGTGCGCCATGATCGCGTGGAAGTTCGCGTACACTTTTTCCTGCATCTCCGTGGTCTCGTACCGTTCCTGGCCAAAGTCCGCACGCGTAGAGGCCTTGGTCACAGGGATATCCAGAAACACCACGGCATCGGGCTTCGGCAGTCCGACTTCCGGATGCCAGCACCAGTCGAGCGAGAGGCCCGGCTTGGCGGCCGAGAACGCCACGCCGCTGAACGAGTACCGATCCATGACGATATGCACGCCGCTCTGCAGCAAGCTCTCGATCTTGGCGGCTGCCTCCCACCGGTTCGCCGAGAAGAGCAGGTGGATCGCGCGGTCGTCCATGTGTTCGGTCGTGGTCAGGTACGTGTTGATGGACTTGCCGATGGCCGTGCTGCGGTCTGGGAAGTGCAGCAGCTCCGCCGACTGGCCGGCCGCGTTCAGCGCCTCATGCAGCATATTTGTCTGCGTGGTCTTGCCGCATCGGTCCACGCCCTCGAACAGCAGGAAGATGCCGCGCTTGCCGGTGGTCGCTGCCATATCTTCTCAAGTTGCCTCTTGCCGCGCAAATGCATTGGGAGCCTGGGATAAGAGTAGTTAGGTGGACCACATTAAGTGAAGATGCTAGAATGATGTGGTGGAAATGGATTTCACATTAACTTAGAGCAGCGGCGGCAAGTTCTTCCTGCTGGCGGTGGAGTGAGCCATTCGTCTGCATGGCGGCGTTGTCACGCAGCTGGCGGTTCAGGAGCTTCATGACGTGGGCGCATTCCTGTGTGTATGGCCCATAGAGCAATATGAGCAATGGTCTGAGCATGAATGAGAGCATGATGGAGGCAATAGAGTACCTGGATGTTATCAATCGTGAACGCAAGCGACTCGTTGATAAGGTCCACCTTTGCGATGGAATCGGAATATGTGTCGGACGCATGGCCAGTGAGTGAACCTCGGGCTGCATCGTTCGCGCGTTCTGCGTGGATGATACAAAGCCAATGAGCACCATTATCCCATGGAAGATATTGCTCATACCATTGACCATACTCAGTTTCTCTCGCTTCTGCTCGAGTGTCATGGAGCTTGAAGACGGAGCCGCCGCCGCTTGTCGCTCGGCAGCCGTAGACGTGCGAAACACCAGCGAGGTCTTGGTGGGCATGGCGGGCATGGTAGGCATGGTAGGCATGTTTGGCATCGCAGGCATCGTGGGCACGTTGCTGGCGATGGTGCTGACGGCAGTAGCCGCTGTGGCCGTGGCCAGCGTCGTGCCCTTCTGCTTGGCCTCACTCAGCTTCTTCCACGCGAAGTCCCGCAGCGCCGAGGCCGACGCCATTTTCTCCATGCTGATCACGTCTGGGCATAGGGTTCACAAGGGGAACTCATTCTCCTCTTTTTATCCAATCATCGTACGTAAATCATCCGTATACGCCGTTCATTGGTGCAAAACACAAATGGGCTTTTGGGTTTTACTCCTGTTGGGTTTTACAACCGTTGGGGTCATTATTTACCATTCTGACCCCAGCCAAGCCAAACGCCATGGCGACGCGCATCTGGGAGGACCAGGCGGCCATGAACATCGTGAGCGTGCTGGGCTTCCTCATGAACGACGAGGGCGACGTCGTGGGTGCCGAGCGCACGCAGGTGCTGTGCAAGCTCATGCCGTCCATCCACACCATCGCCCATCGCGCCATCCTGGGAATGCTCGTCACGGGCCTCAACGACACCGACGCGCAACTGTACGTCACGCCATGGAATGCAGAATGGCAGCTGATCTGATGGTCTTATTGCTTGGCTGCAGCTTCTACGCGGAAAACGGCCTGGTCGTGCTCAACGAGTGGCTTAGTGACAGTCTCCAGCGCAAGGAGAGCGGTCTGACCAAGCAGAAGCGAGTGGCCGCCATGTACTCGCAAATCCGGGCTCTATTGCGGGTGCGTTCTCAATGGGTTTATATCGAATTGGATGCGGATGGCCTAACGATTGATCCGTACGCAGCTGCTGGACGTGAATGTGCAAACGGACGCCACGCGCAAGCAGAACGCGTACCTGTGCAAGACGCTGCCCAAGCTCATCAATTACCTCGATGGCGCAGGACCAGGTACAGTACTTGTGCAATCAAGATGTGTCTGTCTGTCTGTGGCTTTACTGACCTGCGCTTGTAGAGTTTGCAGCTGAACGGAGCCGCATCAATATCTATCGCCGCCACTTTGAGAGCGCCTGTGGCGTGGAGTCGACTGTAAACGAATCCAGAACAAGCGCACCGATCCCAACTGCCAAGCCAACGCCAGTGCATTCCACCTTTCACGCTCCGTCGCATAGTCATCCAGCGTCTATTTCCTCAGCCACTACGAGCACGGCGTCCTCCTCTTCGTCATCGCTCAGCTCAAGCTCAACCAGCAGCACCAGCACACCGACCACGCGCATCTCGCCTACCTCGCTTCTCGAGTACCAGGCCAAGGACTTCCTGCAGGTTGATGCTCCGCCCACGGACGAAGACATGGGCGAGTTCTTGGAGGATGATGAGGAGAGCTTGGAGCATCTCGTCACGAACGTCACGCAGACTGCGCTGAATGCGTCGCTGGACCAAAAGATTCGCAGCTACGGCCATGTGATGCACTACAGCGACCGTCAGCCGTGCCGCAATTGCAATCGCATGGGCGCCAAGCGCTGTGAACGGTGCATGAACTGCCCCAAATGCGTGCAAAAGGGTCAGTGCAATCCGGCAGCCATGACCCCGGGAGCGCCCAAGCCAGCGACCGTTCTGTCGGTGAGCGACCGGAATGCGCAGGTGCTGGGCTCGGCCATGGACCAGGCGATCTACAAGGCGTTCAAGATGCAAGACTTCCACTCGGTCTTCAGTTTGGTGCAGAACGGCATGAACGTCAACTTCCAGCGCATTGAGTCCGACCGCTCAACTGCTCTGATGGCGGCTGCGCACCACGGACGTGAGGATGCCGTTAACAAGCTGTTGTCTCTTGGGGCGAATCCGGCGCTTGTGGATGTGAATGGAGACGCTGCGTGGGCGTTCGCCAAGCGCCATGGCCATTTGGAGCTCATGGAAAAGCTGAAGCGAGCAGCAGAGGAGGTCAAGTGAGCACGTGTATTGTGAAAGTCAGTCGACGAGTGATGCATGGAGTTTGAAGTTAAACGAGAAATAACTACTAAATCCGTCGACGCTGTGGAAAATTGTTTGTTTGTCTGTCTTCTATTTCAATTACACAGGCTGCAGTGAGTACAGCAAGGCAGCAGAATGCTCTGTTCCTACTCTGGTTCCTCTTCTTGAGTTCCAAGTCGCTTAGAATTTCCAGTCCGGATCCACGTCCATAGCCCACACGAACTTCTCTCGCAGCGTCTTGGAGAACACGGACGAGATTGGTACTTCGTTCTGCACCATTATACAGATGATTAGTATTGTTACAAGAATGGGAGGATGGCTCATGGCCAAGCAAAGAACGACGTACCCTCTTGCACCACGCGACTGTGATGCGCGGATCCATATAGTTGAGCTTGGACGTGCCCAGCGCCACTTCCTTGTTGTCGGTCTTGTCCTGCAGTTTCAGCTCAAGAGCCTTGGTTTTCTTCTTCCAAGCGTCAATCTTCTTGGAGACTTGATCTGCCGATGGCACGCGCGGGAATAAGTGAGCCTGTGCTTTCTTCTGTGCTGCGTCGTCGTCCTTGCTGTCACTTTTTAACTTGATCAGCTTGGCCTTGCCCTTGGCGATATAATGTTCCATCTGCTTCAGCTCCTTCAGCTGCTCCTTGAACTGATCTAACTGCGCATTCATCTTCTCCAGTGTGTTGTCAAACGACTTGGGGGCTGTGCGCTGATGGTTACACAGGATAGCCACTTTTCGATTGGCATCGTTGTAAGCGACCACCTTGAGCGCCGAGTCCACGTTCCCATGAGGGTCATCGGAAGGCGGCAATTCTTTCTCAAGCGTCACGGATGCGTTGAACGTACGGAACACCTTGGCGGACAGTCCTGGCATGAGCGAGCTCAGGTGTTTGTTCAGCTCCGAGACCGTAAGCTCGTGGAACACTTCTTCGTTCTTATCCTTCTTGGCGCAGAACTTCTTGACATTCGTGAACACGAGTTTGCCCACATCACCGTACTGGGACAGGTCCACTGTGTTGTTGTACGGCATCGAATCCTTGCCGAGGAATGACAGAGTGAGCTCCCACGTCTCGTCGTTGAAGGAGACGTGCTCCACACGCAAACTGCAGCAGCCGACCGTATCGGCCTCATCTTCGCCCTTTTCGTTGCCGACACGCAACGCAAGCACATCGATGACCCACATGGCAGTCGATCGCTGGCGAGTAAACATATCCTTGGCCTTCAAACCCTTGATGTAGTCCTTGCGAATCTTGTCAATGCAATTCTTCAGACGACGGGCCTTCTCGTACTTGGCCATATCCGATTTGCCCTTGAAACTGGAGCTGGCTGCCAGCCACACGTACTTGATGCCGCCCATGACGTTTTCGTTCCAGTAGGCCAGCCACGAGACCGTATCGCGATGGATCACGGCGCTCCAGGCATGGCCAGGCACATTACAGATCGGCACACGGTCCGAAATGCCCACATTGATGGTGACGTCGCCGGGCATGACGCGTTCCTTGAGCGTGCCGGTCTTCGGATGCTCGCCGCGGCCACGGAACAAGCCTGGCGGTTCAATGCGGAAATTACCCACTTTCTCTAGATGGCCGTCCACGACCGCGAATCCGTTGGTGAAGAGCTCCATCTCTTTCTTCTCCTTCTCGGGCTGCTTCTCTTCCTTCGTCATGTTCTTCTTCTCCTCGCGCTGCTTCTCCAAATGCTCCGCGATGAGCGAGAAGTCGCACTGCTCGAAGACCTTGATCTCGTGGCCTTTGCCCAGCACTTTCTTAAAGTCCGTGAAGAAGTTCTTGTTGAAAATCTTGGCCGTCTTGGGGTTGCCGAGCTGCGGGCCGTCCTTGGGGATGGCCGCGTAGAAGCTCGCGACCTCTTCCTGCACAGGCGTGAGCTTGATCTGCTTGCCGCCGTAGATCAGCGGGATGTGGTGCGGCTCGTAAGTCGCTGGGAACGACACGCCATTGTGCTCCAGCGAGCGCCACTGGATGCCGTCGGGCAGCTCCTCGGCCTTCCACCACCGGTAGGCCTTGATGGCCATATCCAGCCGCTCGCCCTTGGAGTGTACCTTGAGCTTGCGCATGCTGGCACCTGTCGCGGACTCACGCTTGACCTTGACCTTGCTATCGCTCGCAGAGCTCTTGGCCGTGGTCTTTCGGCTCTTGGCCTCGGTCTTGATGTTGGAGGACGACGCCTTTCGCTTCACGCCAGCAGACGAAGACGAAGACAAAGAGGAGGTCTCCTTCTTCACACGACTGCCGTTCGAGCTCTTGGCGCTGCTCTTCGAGGCCTCCTTCGCGCGCTTCTTGAGCTGCACGAGCGGGATGGAATCCGAATCCGAGTCCGAGTCGATCGGCCTGCGCTTCACGGGCGCCTTGGTCCTGGGCGACGTGCGGCCTCCGTTGGCCTTGGCCGCTGCAGCCGCCACGTTCTTCCGCAGCCGCGCGATGGGGATGCGGTCCTCGTCGCTGCTGCTGTCCATCGTCAAGGAGAGAGAGAGAGAACGCTCGCGACTGCGTGGGATCGGATCCTCCAACCCACCGACTGCGCTTTCGTCCGCGTCGCGCCACGGAAACCCCTTGAACTGACGGGTCGGGTTCCACGGTGGGTGGGTATACGTGACCCGTGAGGTCACGCAGTCCAATTCAATTTAGGACACCGCCTAATCGCAAATTTTTGTGGTAAGCTTTTGGATTATTTTAGGACACCTCGTGAGTTGCGCAATCCCATCTCCACATCATTTCCGCCTGTGGCCCATACGAGAGAGAGCCATCAATCATGTCCTTCGACGCCAAGAGTCTCGCTGTGCAGGCGGCCGCCGTGGCCGTGGGCACGGCCGCTGTGTACGCCGTGAGCAGTCGCGCCAAGTCGGCCGCCGCTGCCGCCAAGCAGGCGCAGAAGGAGAAGGCGCGCAAGTTCGCTGAGGCCATGGCCGCCGCGGCGCTGCCGGCCGAAGGCGAGCCCGAGAAGCACCGCCTCACGTCTGTCGTCGTGCGCGTGCCGGCTACGACCGCCAACATGGGCCCTGGCTTCGACACCATCGGCATGGCGCTCGACATCTGGACCGAGATCTCCGTGGACGTGCTGCCGCCGGTCGGCCCCACGGGCCACCGCATTGAGCTCACGAACGAGGGCGAAGGTGCCACGGAGCTGCCCACGGACGAGTCCAACCTGGTCATCGTGGGCATGCGCGCCGCCTTCCGCGCCGCTGGCGAGGACCTGCCGCGCAACCTCAAGATCCACTGCAAGAATCGCATCCCGTTTGCCCGTGGTCTCGGCAGTAGCTCGGCCGGTATCGTCGGCGGTATCATCGCGGGTCTGGCGCTTGCCGGCCAACGCCTGCCGGTGCGTGGCCAGGAGCAGCTCCTGCAGCTGGCGTCAGAGATCGAAGGCCACCCGGACAACGTCGCGCCGGCTATCTACGGCGGCCTGCAGCTCGGCATCTTTGCGGACGACCGATGGTACTCGTCGCGCGTGCAGATCCCGGACGGCCTGCAGTGCGTCGTCTTCATCCCGGACACCACGGGCCCCACGAGCGTGGCGCGTGCCATCCTGCCGCCCAAGGTCGACCGCAAGGACGCCGTGTTCAACATCGGCCGCGCCGCCATCTTCGTGAACGCCTTCCGCTCGGGCAACCTGGACGAGCTGCGCTTCGCCACGCAGGACATGCTGCACCAGCCCCAGCGTGGAGCTGCGCAGTACCCGCACCTGAACCCGCTCATCAAGGCTGCACTTGAGGCCGGTGCCCACGGCTGCTTCCTCAGCGGTGCTGGCCCCACGGTGCTTGCCATCACGAGCGGCCGATCGGGCGACATCTTCACGCAGCGAACAGCCGAGCGCCAGGAGAACAAGGTCGCGGACGCCATGCGCTCCACGGCCGCCGCGCTCGGCGTCTCCGGCTGCGTGTTCATCACCAATCCGGAGCACCGCGGTGCCTACATCGTGCGAGCATCTCCACGCTTCTCGAACCGCCACGTTGCACGCTACGAAGGCGACGTGGACGACTTGTAAGCGTCAATAGAGAAGACACAGAGCATGCCTGGCAATAATAAACGCGAGCTTCTTTGGTGGCATAGATAATAATGTGCTGAGGACGTGCGTGGACTATTCTGCTGACGATCGTTAGCGACTGAGCCGGCGCAGGTTCACGCGACGCAGCGGATTGAGCTTGATCGCCTTCTTGCGGTTCGTGATGATCAAAGTGGAGAACATGGCGTTGGCGTGCACCGCTTCGCGGGCGCCGGTCATCGAGCCCTGCTGGCCATGCGAGACGGATCCAAGCAGAGCGCACTTCGGACCGAACGACTCGCACGTCTTCTTCATGACCGTTTTCAGATCGCCGTGCAGGATCTTGCTGTAGTTGAGGCTTGTGGTCATGAGGCAACCGATGACGTCTTGGCGATCGATCACGGGAGCGGAAGCGTGCAAGGCCTCGCGGAGCGCGATGCTGATCTTTTCCTCGATCACATCGCTTGAGACGGACATCATGCGAAGCCGCTCGCCGTTAAACACCGCGGCACCCAAATGCAGCGTCATGTCTCGCGAGGCGCGAAGTGGCTGAATGATCTGGTGACGCGATGTCTTGGACGATCGCAACTCCTTGCGTGTGCGTGCCATCGTGTAGTACATGGGCAGGCTGTTGTGTTCAATGTTGTATCGTTGAGGGTGGTTCACAAACTCATTCAGCATTCCATGGCAGGCGTCGTTGAGGGCCATGAAAGCTGGCTTGTTGTCCAGCATCTGCAGCTCTCGACCTTCTGCCTGCGTGACCACAAACGCCGTGCTTTTTGCCGTGTAACACGAAAACATCGCTTTCGAGACCTCAACACTAGGACTGCAGATGGCGAAGCAGACACCATTAGTCGTAATGTAGCCGACTTCGCCGCCTTCGGAGCAAATCTGCGTGGCCGGATATCGGCTGGACGAATCGGGAACTTTGCAGGAGCTCCCACCTACAACAGACATCGAGCAATCGACCACTTCGTTCACGGCCTTGACAATTACTTCCTCGCTGCCACAGCATAGATTCATCCAAATGAAATCCGGTGTGTCTTCTTGCTCCAGCTGAAGCATTTCCATTCCTTGGATGGTACACCGTCTTCCGGCACCTCGAGGATCTTCCACGTTCAGGTCTGCATTGAGAACAGCGTAGGAACCTTCGGGATCAAAGATGCCCCACAGTCCAATCGCGGGACCACCGTCAAGGCACCCTGAGTCGCTGAATACACCAGCACTCGAGGTTCCGCCCATAAATAACGTATCCGGTGCGCAATCAGCGAGTGCTTCGTAAACCTGTCGCCCTTCATGCGCAGCTGAATACGATACCATCATGAAATGAGGGGCTTGGTCACCAAGCGAAGCCGTCAACGAGGCAAACGCGACTGAAACTGCGTTGAACGTGTCTGCCAGATTTGATGTCGCACTGGCGACTTGGATATCAAGTGAAAACATTCGCGCACTGCGGCCAATAGAATCGAGCATGACGTTGCCGCCAATAGCGCGGGGCCCGAGCGAGGCAGAAAAGTTCGGCAGCGGGGAGCGTGCAGGCTGCTCGGAAACGAGGTAGTTCCGCGCTTGGAGTGAGCAGGATGTGCACAATCGCGTCTGGGATTCCTTGTTAGCACCCGGTCGGACAACCCACATTCGACTGCACTGCCCGCACACAGCCTCACCACACGCGCGACAATGGTGCAGCTTCTTCACGATCGTGAAATACGATGTGCACAGAGCGCACTTGTTGGACTTTGCCGGCTTCCAGTCGCCCTTGGAAAGCAGCGTCACAGGCTGGAAAAGCGTATTAAATAGGAGTTCGCGGATGCCGATGAGCCGCTCGGTAAAGTTGTGGATGATCTTGGACGCAACCGCAGACTGGAACTGCTGCTGGAAGTCGAGTACAAGCATGAACATGACTTCGTACGTGCCAGGCGAGTCAGCTGAGGGAGAAACCAGGTAGACGCCCTTGCTGATCAGCGCGCGCTTGCACTTGGACACGCTTTGTGGGATCGTCACGTCTTCTCGATTTAATCGCGTCGCCAATTCATCACCCTTGAATGACTCTACTGATCGAACGTAGCCGAATCCGCGTGTTCGGCCATCGGCCATTGTCTCAACATTGGCATACTCCACAAAGAAAAAGTCCACAGGCTTGACAAACCGGCCAGCAAAGCGACTCGCGTGCCATTTGACCTGCAGCCGCGGGAAGTTGTCGGCCAGATCTTCATCGTAGATGGAGCTGCTGGCTCCGTGACTAGCGTTCAGGTCTTCCTCTTTGATCGCCGTCACGCGTTCTGGCAGTTCCATGCGCTTGACAACGGCTGCATGCAGCAGCCCCGGGAACACCTGATTCTCAATGTCGGCGTAGTTGCGCGTGTGACTGGGCGTGAGGTACTCCATGATGGTGCTGAGCTTGGCCTTGATTTCGCACGAGACGCGAAAGCACACTTTGTCTTCGACGTCAGAGTGGCCGCTGCCCGGACGATAGATGTGCACGTCCTGCATGCGTTTGACCAGCTTCCAGGGCATCTGGCCGCACAGATTGGCAGTCGCGATGGTCTCGTGGGCTTTCTCCTCGAGCTTTTGTGCGATCAAAGCGGCCGATTCCTTCCGCGAAGTGCTGGCGCTGGTCGTGCTCTTCATCGAGCTCAGCAGCTCGTTAGGAACGCCGTCGTACATGGGCTTGGAGTCCTGTCGGAAGAGCTCGTCCGCATGCAGGCGACCGTGGTCCTTGAGCAGGTTCTTGTTGCTGTTCTTGCGGCGTTGCGCAGGCACAGCGGACGCCATGTTGTCGTAATCATACGTGTTCTTGTCGTCCAGTAAGTCGTCGCAATCGCTGGCACTGGACGCGTACATGCCGGAGCGGCGGCCGCTGCTGAGCGTGAAGCTCATGTCGAACGAGCTGGGCCGCATGGGCTCGACTGCGTCGTACCGGTCTTCCACATCGTCCAGCTTGAACCGATCCATGGCGCTAGATAGCTTCTCGAGCTGGAGTGGTCACGCTGCGATAAGAAAGAGCAGAGAGAGCAGACAGAGCGGCGTGGACACAGGGAGTGTGTGCGACTGTTGGCGCTTGACAGGATCACTCTCTATCTCTCTAGGAGCCAGGATCGCACCGCCACAGACCTCGACGCAGCAATGGCCTCTTCCTCCTGCGGCCTCGAGGGGAAAGCCCGAAATGCGCACACGAAACACGCACGGTCGGGGTACCACCGAAAGCGGTACACTGAGTTTTTAAATTACTTACGGGCGACGGTTCGCGAATCGGAGGAGTGCAGAGGGATGCGCCTGGCGCCAGCCTGATAAAAGAGAGTACGGAACGGTGGACAAAGTTATGAGAAGAAGAGGAGGAGAACGAGGCGCGTGGCTGAATAGAACATCAAGGTGGCCTGCTGCTGGGTGAGCTGATGGGTAGGCCGATTTCACGCTCTACGTGTGAACACCCTCGAGAGACAGTAATGTGTAGTGGCCGTAAATTACTTTCCATGGATCTCTCCAAGCAGCAATGAGCGAAATTTTTCATTGCTGCTGGCTTGAATTTGATGCGCTTAGTTCAGATAAACCTTTCTATTGGTATATGTTGAATCTATATATTACATATTATATTACAGAGGTATCGCTAAACACAGGGTGGCATGCCTCTTGGGAAAGAGTGGGATGAAAAGAGGGAAAGCAAAGGATCCTCGCGCCCTTCTTACGCAGACAAAGCTTGAAGACTGGGATTTGATATCCATCAGTAGTGGATTATGTTTAGTGTTGCGGTTATCTGCAGACGCGGCAGTTTGGAATGTAGTACTACGGTTCTTGGAGGTACAGTAGTGGGTGATGCTAGTCAATTTATTATCAGGAGGTAAGCCACGTGGAGGTGGAGGGAGCGTTTGTCTACGGTAATGAAGCGAACGAGATGGGCCTTCTTTTCATTGAGGAACCACTTCGTGTAAGGGCATAACGCAAGATGCGTGGACGATATCTCGGTTGAAAGGACTTATAGTACGGTATCGGGTATGAAAGGGATGATATCTTCCCAGATTTTCCACCGGCGCGATCCTTTCGTATCGACGCACACTTGCGACTGGATGCGGATTTCTTGGAGCATGGATGCAAACTGGGTAGTGTTTGTCTTCAGCGATCTGGCCGGCACCAGTGAATCACAACGGGTCATGTAATGCTTGATTTTCCATTACGTGTGCTTCCGGTTTTTACCACTGCTGCTGCGCACTGCGTCTATCGCAGATTACGCCGCGAAGGTTAGGCTTGCATCGGAGTCTCGTTTTGGTTCATCCTCGGTCACATGTGAATCGTGCTGCGTTTGTTTTCTGCTCAAAGATTACCCTTTCGGACGAGTCTCCAGTCGCTCCGCCTTCTGCTTCCAGATATCGGTGTTCTGTTGGATACGATCCAGCACAGCGTCAAAGTTCCTGAGATCGACCACCTCCTTTACAGCCGTGTACAGCGGCAGCACAACGAACTCAAGGAATCCGATTTGATTCTTCTCGAAGTTGCATGTCCGTCGATCACACAGCGGCGAGATTGGCATGCCGAACTGCCGCTCCGAGTCACCCTGTCGGAAGAACTCCTCGGCCACGAGCTTGGACCAAGCGAAATGGTAATCGAATGACTTGATTGCATGGCCTGCTCATCAGTTTCAGTCATCAGCGTGAACGCAAGGGCGTGAGTAAAGTGTGTCCATGGTTTGAGTCCAGGCATAGCCAGTCGTACCTAGATCCGCCATCATAATAATGGACGGGAACAGCAAGTCGTCTGCGAGCGCACATGGCGCAGGAATCGCGACAGACTTGGGCTCACTGCACGGAGCATGGACAGCGTATCGCTGACTCTTGAGTCGGTTCACGTGTTTGAGGTGACCCGAGAGATCAGTAGCGAGCACCATCATGATGATATGCTTGCGGCATTGTCTCTTCAGATCCTTGGAGAAACCCTCGAAGATATCGCAGCCGTCCTTCGTGCACGCTTGAAAGGCCTCTGCAAGATGCATACGCTCCAAGACCGAGTCGTCGGAGTACTTGATCGCTAACGGCGAGTTAGTGTTCACGAGATAGGCATTGTTCATCCCGGGATGGTTTACGTCGTGAACGGCAGCTGCCACCAAGGAGGAAAAGACCTGAAGTGGAGTAACTGCGTACTCAAGCAGACGAAGCAAGAAGTTTACATCCCAAATCACCGACGCTCCATGGCTAGATCACAGTTAAAGCCTGTCAGAATCATCATAAACAGAGTCTTTGCATGGACTTACACTGCATTGTGGTACGGATTCTTGGCGTGGTACCGGGATTCAATTTCAAGCGCAAACTCGGCAGTACTTTCCACCCGAAGTGGTAGCTCCAAGAAAAGATTATGGCTCTGGATGGTTGTGAGTAGAATCGACGTTAACGGAAATGCACATGATTGAGAAAACTCCAGCAGATCAAACTCTTCCGAACGGGTTGCCTGCACCAATAAACTCTGCGCGGCTTCTTTACTGATCGAAACGAAGGACACTCGAGCAGAATTACCGCTGAGCATTTGCATATTCGTTTCATTTTGAATATGGCGCTGACTTGAGACCAAATATGTCTCAACCTGCTGAAGAACCGTCTGCTGAAACCCTGAGCTCGTGCGGCGGAGAGTTTTCACAACTGGAGCATCGATGCGGACTTCGTAACTCTTTCGTCGTCGATGCTTTTGCTCTTTGATTAATGTCAGCCAGCCGGATTCCTGATCACTGTGCACATGCGAAAGCTGATGCTTCTTCTTTCGATCCCCCATGAACAAGTCTTGTTCCGATATAAGCGTTTGCATCACGAAGTCCAATTGCTGGCTCACATTCTCGGTATCGTTAAGCTGGATTTTCAACTGTTGAAGAGTCTTGAGTACTTTCTCCATCCAGCTTTCCCCCATCAGGGTGTGGTCATGTTCTCTTGACGGTGGCAGCATTGCGTCATCATTAGCACCGATAGAATTCACTTGGGAGCTCAGTTGCTGCTGCATGAACAAATTTTGCCGGGTCAACTTTATATTTTCCAGCATTAATTGCCGCAGGCGGATAAACCTGGCTCGAAGACTGTACTCACTTTGGTACAATGAGCGACCGAGCATGACAAGGCTCAGAAGAAAGAGCAAAACGACATGCCAATTCGCGCGTAGATAGAAGGATGATCTCGGGAACCAAGCAAACATGAGTAGTGTTGCAAATCCTGCAACGGTCGTAAAGACGAAAAACTGAGTATTCCAAATTGTAGCAATTGCGCTCAGCGACATCAACAAGAAAAACACCATCTTGGTAAGCTGATGCGCGTGGATACTCTGTTTCAGGACGTCAGAGATGCCGTCTTGGAAACAAGGCGCATATGCCGGTTGAGCGAGCACGACCAACACAACGCATATTCCAAGGACGAGCAAGATCATCTGGAACTTTCCTTCTAATCTGTGCAGAGATTTTGGCTCTCGGTCGAGTAGACACCACGCGCTCCATGCGAATCCAACGAAACCATTAATTACGAGTCCTAGGTACACCATACACAAATGAGCGACGCTCATAGATTCTCGAACTTTTGGATGGATGAAATAGATACTATAGCAAGCTCTGGTCTGCATCACGGCGAGTCCGAAGAGTGTCCAGGCACATGCCGCTCTGCTGGATTTCACCGACATTTCTTCATGATACAGCTGGAACCTCTTTTCCATGGTAGCATTCACAAATTGTAGCGACCAACGGGACTGTTGAGTGAACTCCACGTGTTCAAGTACATCCAATTCGAAGCGAACATCTTGGGTAGAAGTACTCGATATCTTTGGATCTTTTTGACATTTTGGGAAAACTAGAGAGGGCCGCGTGGCTGCATTTGTCATTCCTCTTGCGTGTCGGATGCCTTTAATCGAAAGACAATCACGAGCACTCCAGGCAAAGGAGAATGGTCACTGTCTTCGTCGTCTCATGGAGTTAGCCTGCACGGTTCGCGTATAATCGCCGGTGCATCGTGGGACGTTGTACGCAGTTCTTGGCCGTTAGACGATTTCAAAGAACGCTCTGTAAATAGCAAAAAAATCAATTATTAGATCGGACTCTGTAGGATAAGTTTACCATGAACCAACGCATGAACTCACGTGGTATATTTTTGTCCCCATTCATGGGGGTTACCAATCAGTAAATAAATGAAATCGTTTGTCACTCGACGATGAGTCGCTCGCTACCTGATTTCTTTGGTCGGATCTTGATCCACTTTTATGCTGAGCTCTTTGAAGGTTTCACAAGAGCTTGAGATTGAAGTTCGCCAATTCATCTTCCGAGTAGCATTCATCTTCGTGGGTTGCCGCAGTTGATGAAAGCATTGAAAGCACATTATCCTCCGAGACAGCACGGTGATCGGCGCGTTTCAACCGCTGCGAGGATGAGGGCGCAACGTGGAAACTCGCCGAGCTCACACAGCGAAAACTTCCCGTCAATGATAGCGAGTCCAGGTCGGAAAGCAAAACAACACCAGGTGCACTCCGCACACTGCTCGTGCTATCCACAGATTCGTAGCGTCTCCTTTGCTTAGGTTTTGGGCGCGTTGGCTGGAGGTCAGTACTGGCGTTGAATGGGCGCACCTCATCGTCAGCCACGCTGCTCACGACAGACCGAGCATCAGAGTTATCGTCTGGGTCGAGGAATAAATCATTTTCATCTTCGACTTCAGTAATCGATGAGGTCACGGTCGACGAAATGGACACGGCAGATGACTCCACGGACATTCCAGATGTCATTGACGTCATGGAGTTTGTGAAATGCTGACGCATGTTGACACTGATCCTGGAACCTCCTCCTTCAGATCCAAATTGCCGACAGAGGACGCATTCCCGTGGTTGACGTCGACCTCCATTCGTACTACTGTTACTGGAGGAAAAATGAAGCACGTTTCCCATGGAGCCCAAACGACTTGAAGCACGCCCACGCTGCTTCGAGCAACATCTTGAGCAGATCGAGAGATTGCATGTTTGACATGTGTAACGCTTCCGTAACAAGGTGAACGGGACAGAACACACTCCGCAGCAGCGCGTTTGGCCTGGCTGAATCCGACTTATCCGGTCACTAAATGTAGACGAGCCCACGCCTGCCTCAGACATTTGGTCTTCCCATTGCTTGTTCAGAACCTTGCGCAGTGAGACCAGAATATGCGTAAAAAAATCACGTGATTGCTGTTGCATCGTTCGCTGACCAGAATCGCCAGCATAGTAAACCATGCAGGTCAGCACGACCTTGCAAATGAGCGGTTCCTGCGTGTCGGACACCTCGTAGAGCCAATCGTGGATGTACATGCGGTCGATCGAACCGGCGCTATTTTCTGAAATCTTCTCTCGGATATCTTCCACACCAATGAGCGTGCTCTCATGGATCGATCGACGGTACACGTAGCCGCGCTTGTTCTGGTTGTTGCTTGGGTCATCGCCAATTGATGCATATTCAGCAAAGCATGAATCGACTAGTCGAGTCGAACTTTTCGCGAGTCGCGTTGCCATGTACTTCTGGCTCCATCGAGGGTACGCTTGGGGTGGCTCCAAGCGGCGGCTGCCAAACATGGAGGTCGCGCACAGCCCACGCTGCGTGTTGAGCGCGATCCAATACGACTGACGCTCCGTATCTGCCGCGAGCATATCCAGCACGGTCTCCACCGTACCAGGAACGCGCGTGACACCACGAAACGCGCACCGATTCGACGACGTTGCGGCACCGCCTTCTTCATCTTCCGGCACCTTGTACACACGCACGTCATGAACCTGTCGCATGGACGGGTACTTTTGCCGCGGGTCTTCATTGCGGATACGCTCGACCGTTCTTTCTGCGTGCTCGCGCGCGTAATCGAGCGAGGACGAGTCCTTCGGGTCGAATCCCCAGAGCATGGCGCCGTAGTCCGTGTCCTGCTGCTTCTCCTGATACTCGCGCGAGCTCACGCTACCATCCACCGCCACAGGCGGCGCCGGGGTCACCACAATAGTGGGCGTCTCGTGCCCGGCGGTCTTGGCCACCTCCATGCCCATAAGGTCGCTTGCCTTGCCTGGTTCTCTTGGTTGCCCTTGGAATGCGCGCACTCACTCGAGAGAGTGTGTGTGAGTGGCCAAGTGGCCAAGTCTGACTGTCTGTCTGTCCCGCCCCCAGCCCCAGGCGTCCCGAAAAGAAGCCCCTTCCGTCCAGACGCCATCTGGGCGGGGACGGGCTCGAGTTTCTCACCAGCTGGAGAGCATACAAAGCCCAAGTGAAGCTGGCGGCCGCGTGACGCGAGTGAACCATACAGTACCGTAGATATCCAACACTCGGCCCCACTGGGCCACTGAATATTGAGTGGGCCACTGTCATGACGACCTGTTAGCTGAAGCCTAGGAGAGACAGATCGCCATGGTTGACTCTCTCGCTCTTTGGCTCTGAATGCCACTGGATTAATGCCGACAGACAGAGTCCAGCTGTCGCCTCCCTCTCTTTACAACTCCTGCATCTGGTGTTGACCATTGGACTCATCGGCCAGACCCTCAGCATGCAATAGTGGTCTAGGGTCTTTCTGGCGCAGCTGGATCCGCCTTCCTGCCTTGCATCATCGATCTTTTTTGGCGCAGAGATGCGAGCGAACCCACCTTCCCAATGGATGGAGCTTTGCTCCGTGGAATCTTCCTTCGGAATCTACGGTACTCTCGAGGATCTGATGAACCATTGCAAGCGCATTTGTGTATTGTCAGCTGCCCTCTGGGGATTTAACACAAGCGGTGCCGCCATCAGTGATGACCGCTTGCGTGCATGCGCATAGAGACCGGCGCCACCAGGCTTCTACTCGCTGCTTCTTCAATCGGCAGCAGGCTGGTCTCTATCACTCGCTGTCGTGCCAGCCGCCTTTGCAGGCTTCTCAGGATCGAAGCCGTACAGCGCACGCATGAACTGCCGGCTCTGCAGGCTGCGGTGCTGGACCATGACAGCCAGCGAGGCTGCAAAGACGCTGAACTGGCCCAGTCGCACGAGCCGTGGGGATAGCCCCAAGCTGAATGTCAGGCGGGCAGCTGCGCTAGCCAGAGAGTACACCGAGATGGCCTTCAACACGCTCGCACGCCGCTTTTTATGCTCGACCGTGATGGCGAATGTGGTCATGAGTCCAGCCAGCGCCACGGTCACGCGGTGGTTCTGGATCGGACTCACGCACGAGCCGAAGAGCGGGATCTGGTACAGCATGCCCAGCCCGACGCTCGTGCGCAGATAGTCGATGGCCAGTCGCACGATCGAGGGCCGAGGGCCCCAGATCCACTGCTTGTACTTCATGGCGCCGGCCGAGAGCAGGTAGATCGGCACGTAGATCTTGGAGGCGAGCGCCAGACTGCGCACGAAGTAGTCCGCGTGGAACTGCGCGCACGAGCGGTCTTGATGGAACACGTCGCAGCGCGATTCCAACTGCCCCGACGGGAACTCGTCCCGCATGCGCTGCAGAGCGACGTTGGGCACGACGCACATGCTGTCCAGCGTCGCCAAGTGGGACTTGTCGAAGAATTCGGGGCCGTAGATCCACATGTAGATGATGTTACAGCACACGACAGCGCCCACGGGCAGCTCTGAAGGTCACAAGGGAGTCAATTGAGTGTAGTACTACCAAACAAAGAGAGCAAGAGAGTACCTATGTGCTTGACATCTGCAAGCGACGTGTGCTTCTTGGTGAGTGTGATGAGCGCTTCGATGAATGCGTAGGCCACGAACGTCTTGCGCCGCTTGGCGTCCAATGCAAACAGCGCAAGGGTCGCAGCCACTGCCGCCGCACGAGGCGCGTTCTTTCCGTCGGGCTTGTCCTTCTTGATCGAGCCTAGAAGACGGAATACCCCTGCAACATGCGAGCGAACTCATGTGAGATCAACCTGTACGCCTTCGTAGCTGCTGGGGATCGTACCTATCAGAGTTGCGACGGAGATGGCGAGCGAGCTGGGTCGGCTGATCTTGCGTGCCAGTAGTGTCTGAACCGCCGTCACTCCGCCGCCAGCGATAGCGGCACCCATAGCCGCATGCCGGAGCACCTGGATGTCCATGATGTTGCCTTATTGCCAGTGTGTTCAGTCATTTATAGAAAAACACTACAGCATACCTTGATCTGGGAAATCGCATCTACCGATTCTTCCTACTTTTGTTGACATTTCTTGATAGTTTACCAGTTTATGATTGAATTGATATAGCGAACGTGACCAAAATGCAATCGTTATCCATTTTTGAATCTGGTATCTTTACCAAAACACGGTTGAAGTTTTCCAACTTCATTTTTGTCGACGAAACCTACGTTACGCCAGCTTGATGCAGCCGGCACGAAGCACACAGGCCTCGCCCTGCTGGCAGCACATGGCCTGGTTGGGCAGGAACTCGCAAGGCCGCACTCCTCCAGCGACGCCATCGCAGACACGGGCCACAGCGCCAGCGTACGCCAGTCGAGTGACCTGGCGGTCCGGAATGGGCGGCACGCCGTTCAACCGGATCATGTTGTTGGTCGTCGTCACAGAGGCTTCCTCCACAGTAGGCTTATTGGCCTTCACGAGAGGATCGATGACCTCCAGCCACTGCTCCAGCGTCCAATCGGCGTCGGCATCGAAGGGAACACCGTTAAGCGTGTACAGCGGCGTGCCCGACTTGCCACGCGCACAGCTGTACTTCCACGCGATGCGAGCCTGGTCGTCTGCGTCCGTGCCGCCGTAGCCAGTCATGCCTTTGGCCCATTGCGCATCCGTGAGCGCTGGAAAGGTGCTTTTGGCGATGGAATGGAGCTTATCCACCACCTCCACGGGGGTCAAGTCCTTGGTTGCCTTGTTCCAGAAGCTACGCATGGGCATGCATGAGGCTTCGTTAGTTGACTGATGATCAGCAATGCAATTATATAAGCTACGTACATGTCTTGGTTGGCGTACATGGTCTCGAGCCATGGCGTGAAGTGGTCACTGCCCAAGGCTGAGGTGATCGTGTAGGTGGACTCGGCCGCCGCAAACGCATGCTGGTGGTACGGCAGAGGGAAGAGCACGAACTTCAGACGGAACTCCTCCGGCGCATAGTGATCTACAAGCCCTTTCAGGCCAGGATACGCCGACTTGCTGTCAGGACACAGCTACAAAGCACAGATATCACCAGTCAGTATGCTCTCACGCATTAAACAGCTTCCATGCGCACCAGATCAATGTAGCTCTCCAGCTGCACGCCTGCGTCCGCAGAGCCTTCGCCCAGCACGAAGCCTGGAGGCTTGCCAGGGATCGGCAGCTGGGCATCCACAGCCCCCAGGAGCGCCAAG